>ML244835.1:0-40752 GCA_005239495.1 Nicotiana undulata | reverse complement strand
ATAATATATATATATATATATATATTATGGATAGGACAAATCGGGGTTGGGAATGGATGTATCTAAAAATGGTTATGGATATTTGACCATGTATCAGATGGGCATGGGTAACAGATGGTGATCGGTTACATTTGAAATAATTGCAAGATGTGAACGTTGAATGAAAACCGAAGTGAATATTGCTCCCCTTATGAGAACGGTTACTTCTTGGGTTACCTTCAAATTCAAAATACGATGTGTGCATATAGATTGTTGAATGAATTTAAGCATAATGCAAATTCCCTTTGGACTATGGAGATCGCCTTTGGACGGTGAGGATGATGTCCTTAGACCATGACGTCCTGGGCCATGAATTGTTGCGGTAAAGAATTCGTAAACCATGAAATGATGTTCTCGGGCTATGAAGATGGTGCCTCTGAACCATGACGCCTTTGAATAATGGTGTGCAATATTAAGAGATCCTCAGGCCATGGCATGATGTTTTCCGGCTATGAGGATGATGCCTTAAGACTATGACGCCTTCAGACAAATTGGCTATGTATCAGCCCATGAGATGCAGAGACATGATGTTTGAGATAAAACAAGACAGATCTTAGTCTTGTGTAAGATCGGAGGTAGATCTTAGCCCCGAGAGAAGAGAATGATGCAAGGTTTTGGAATAGCAACATTTGTGGTTAAGCAAGGAGAGGCAATTCTTAGTCTCATATTAGGAAGGCAAAGCTTAGCCTTATGCAGTTGATCATGCAGGGCTTAGCCTCATGCAAGATTTTAGATGACGCTTAGTCTCATGCAGTGAGAAGGCAATGCTTAGCCTTATGCAGTTGAGAGGCAAGGCTTAGACTCATGCAAGATTTGAGACAATGCTTGGTCTCATGCAAGGGGAAGGCGGAGCTTAGCCTTGTGCAGTGAAGGAGGCAAGGCTTAGGCTCATGCGAAATGGATACAGTGCTTAGTCTCATGAAATGAGAAGGCAATGCTTAGCCTTATGCAGTTGAGAGGCAGGTATTAGCCTCATGCAAGATTTGAGACAATGCTTAGTCTTATGTAATAGGAAGGCAATGCTTAACCTTATGCAATTAAGGAGGCGGGATTAGCGCCATGCAAGGTTGAGACAATGCTTAGTCTTATGCGGTAGGAAGGCAGTGCTTAACCTTATGCAGAATGGAGACAATGTTTAGTCTCACACGATATGGAGACAGTGCTTAGTCTCTTGCAATGATAAGATAATAAGTGATTGCGAAGTATTTCTTAGCTGGAGATGAGTTCGGTAACTTTGTTGTTGTGAAGACAGTTATTCTGAGGCACGCACATACTGGAGACTATTTCTTGTTCCTGCATTCAAAGAAAAATTGTGAGTTTTGAGAGGGAGGTTGGTTCGTGCCTTTGTCTGCTTGCTTTGCTCTGCTCCGCATCGAAATCCTGTTCGGGTTACCATGGGTAGTATCTGGCTAGAATAAAGTTTTCAAAAAATATGCATGCATAGTTATTCAAACAAAGTAATATGAAATTCAAAAATTAGACGAACCGGTAACTATGACATTATCAGAGACATCGAGACCTTCTTGCCATAGAGTTTTGAGGGTCCTCAAAATTCTGCCCTAGTTATCTAGACGAATTTGTGGCTATTCCGCATACGATGTCGTTGGATGAACTTGCTCTGGAATTTTGAGGGTCTTCCTAAAAATTCTGCCCTAGTTTCTGATTATGGGGAAAATGAAAATTTTATTGTATTGTGACCGAACCCACAGGGTTGCCTACGTATCCCCTCTTAAATAGGGATCAGGTCAAGCGTAGTTCAATTACATCATATGAAGAAAATGTAAGCAGTTTAAACATAAAATCTTTTGACTGCATCTGAGTTGATAGGCTTTGGCCAAATTTCCCCGTCCATCTCTGTGGGTATGAGTTCTCCTCCTGTTAGTACCCTGTGAACCATGTAGGGTCCTTGCCAACTGGGTGAGAATTTTCCTTTGGCTTTATCCTGATGTGGAAAGATCCATTTCAGCACCAACTTCCCCCGTGTGAAATTTCTAGGTTTGACCCTTTTGTTGAAGGCTCTAGACATTCTGTTCTGATAGAGTTGACCATGACACACCGCGTTCATTCTTTTCCCATCTATGAGAGATAATTGTTCATGCCGGCTTTTTATCCATTCTGCATCACTGAGTTCAGCTTCTTGTATAATTCTCAAGGAAGGAATTTCTACCTCGGCAGGGATGACGACTTCAATACCGTAGACCAATAGATAAGGGATTTCCCCGGTTGACGTGTGGATTGTGGTACGGTGTCCCAATAAGGCATATGGTAACTTCTCGTGCCACTACTTTTGATTTTCTACTATCTTCCTTAGTATCTTCTTAGGGGTCGTTTGGTAGCCGGTTAGAGAGGAGTTATCCATGTATTAAAACTTGGATAACTTTATACATTGTTTGGTTAAAAGAAGGGGAAAAAATAATCTCCACATAGAATCTAGCATAAGTTATACAATGTTTGGTTGCTTTTTCCTCTTTTCCACATAAAATGTAGCATTACTAATATAATGCTTGGTTCATGTTTTTCTTTTCCGCATAACTAATACATGTATAAGTTATGAGAAAATCTATGTATTATTTATGCAGGGTAGAAGGTGGAATAACTTATACATGTATTAGTTATGCGGAAAAGAAAAACATGAACCAAGCATTATATAATCCCAACATATGTGGAGATTATTTAATCCCAACATAGCTCAACCTTGCATAACTTATCCCTGCATAACTAATACATTCATAACTAATCCCTGCATTACTTATTCATGCATAAATAATACATACATAACTAATACCTGTATAACTAACACCTGTATAACTAATACATGCATAACTCTAACCGGCAACCAAACGACCCCTTAATGTTCTTGTTGGCGGCCTCCACGACTCCATTCATTTGGGGTCAATATGCTGTGGAGTTTCTGTGCTTGATTTTGAAGGTCTCGCACATAGTTTTCATTAGATCACTGTTGAGATTGGCAGCATTGTCAGTGATGATGGATTGTGGAACCCTGAATCGTCAAACAATACAATCCGTGACAAAATATGCGACGACTTTCTTGGTTACAACTTTGTAAAATGCAACTTCAATCCACTTTGTGAAGTAATGTATATCCACTAGGATGAACCAGTTCCCGTTCGAAGCGGTGGGTTCGATTTGTCCAATGACATCCATTCCCCAGGCGGAAAAAGGCCAAGGTGCGCTTGTTGCATTGAGTTCATTTGGAGGCACCCTTATCATATCTGCGTGTATCTGGCACTGATGACATTTCTGGACATACCGGATGCAGTCTGTTTCCATAGTCATCCAAAAGTATCCTGCTCTAAGTATCTTCTTGGCTAGGAAGAAACCATTCATATGTGGGCCGCAGGTTCCGACGTGTATCTCCTCAAGCAGTTTGGAGGCTTCCTTGGCGTCAACACACCGTAATAGCCCTAGATTTGGAGTTCTTCTATACAAAATAACTCCACTCTAGAAGAAATGCTTAGACAAGCTCCGAAGTGTGCGTTTCTGAGTATGGTTTGCATGCTCTGGATATTTTGCCAAATATTCCTTTATATCGTGGAACCATGGATTCCCATCTGTTTCTTCTTCAACATGAGCATAGTAAGTCGGCTGATTATGAATCCTTACCGGAATGGGATCGATGAAATTCTTGTACGAGTATTATATCATGGAGTACAAGGTGGCCAGTGCATCTGCGAATTCATTCTGAATTCTGGGGACATGTCAGAACTCTATCTTCGTGAATCTCTTCATCATCTCTTGTACGTGATGCAGATATGCTAGTATCTTGGTGTTCTTTGTAGCCCATTCTCCTTGTACCTGGTGTACCAGCAGGTCTGAATCACCAATCACCAACAATTCCTGGATATTCATATCGACAGCCAAATTGAGCCCTAATATGCAGGCTTCATACTCCGCCATATTATTGGTGCATGGAAACCTAGGTTTTGCGGATACCGGGTAATGTTTGCAGGTTTCTGACACCAAAATGGCTCCAATACCGAATCCTTTGAAATTTGCAGCTCCGTCGAAGAACTTTCTCCACCCGTCGTAGGTTTCAGCAATATCCTCTCCTACGAATGACACTTCTTTATCAGGAAAATACGTTTTCAGTGGTTCGTATTCTTATCTTATCGGATTTTCCGCAAGATGATCTGATAATGCCTATCCTTTGACTGCCTTCTGAGTTACATAGATGATGTCAAATTCGCTTAACAATATTTGTCATTTGGAGAGCTTTCCTGTAGGCATATCTTTGACCACCTCCAATTGCAGCAAATGATTTCTAATTGAAGCAATGGTTGCTTGAATCATTCAGAAAAGATGTGTATTCAGAGGGAAGATGAATGAAAATCCAAACACATATCTAACGGACTTCGAGGAGATTATGAACACCTTTCAATACAATGGGGTGTCACAAGATGCGGTGTGCTTAAGGGCATTCCCCTTTTCACTTAAAGATGATGCGACGGAGTGGCTTCGAAGCTTGCCTAGTGGATCGATTAGAACCTGGGAGGATATGACCAAAATATTCCTTGATAAATATTTCTCCTCAGCTATGGCAGGCAAGATTAGAAGAGAAATCCATAACTTCTGCCAGAAAGAGACTGAAATTGTTTTTGAAGCATGTGAGAGGTTTAAGGAGATAGTTAGAAAGTGTCAACATAGCGAAATTGAACTCTGGATACAACTCCAGGACTTTTGGGAAGGATTGACACCGGCCTCGCATAGAACATTGAGAAATGCAGTTGGAGGCCCTTCGATGAAGACGACTCCAGAGGAAATAGTTGCAATCCTTGATGAGTTATCTGAAGATGCAAATCAATGGCCCTCTGAAAGTGCTGAAAGAACAAAATCAACTAGTGTTCATCAAGTTGATGCTATTACACCTGTGCAGGTATAACTTGATGCTATGGCTAAAGAAATTCGAAAGTTGATCTTAGCCACAAAACAAAATGAGTCGCACGTAGCTTATGATATATGTAAAAGAGAACACCCTACTCATGAGTGTCAAGCCTCAATTGAGAAAGTGAATTCTATGGGAAACTATAATTTTAATGTAATGGGTCAGAGACACCCTGAATTTTCATGGAGTTTAGCTAGGGGTACTGAAAATGCATGGAAACAAAACAACCCCAAAATCCAGGGACAAGGAGCTACTAGTTTAATGAATCGACGAGGCAACAATTTCAGCCTCAACAACCCAATAAGTCTGGCCTAGAAGATGTCATAAACGCCTTCATTTTGAAAATTGATGAAAGATTTGAAGTACAAAGGGAAGCAATTCGACACTTAGAGAAGCAAGTGGGGCAACTTGAAACAATATTAACTGGGAGGGTTCCAAGGACTCTCCCTACCGATACTGAAAGAAATCTTAAGGAAACAGAGAATGTTATAACTTTGAGAAGTGGGTAAGAGTGAAAGATCTCACCCCAATCTAAAAAGATACGAGACTTGAAAAAGAAATTGGGGAGCAACTGAAAAGTTGTAACGACCCGACTGGTCGTTTTGAGATCTAGCATGTCGTTCAGCGGTTTGAATTAATGGTCAGCTTTGTTTTAGATATTCTGACTTGTAGGTGTGGTCGGAATTGAAATTCGGGAAGTTCGGAGTCAAATTGGAAAGAAAATTCTCATTTGAGAAGCCTTAAGTTGGAAGAATCGACTAAGACTAGAATTTGGAGTAAACAACCTCGGAATCAGAATATGAAGGTTTCAGCAGGTTCGTATGATGATTTCGGACTGGGGCATATTACCGAATCAAATTTTGGATTACCCGGGAGCGTTTCGGCATATATTGTGGAAGTCAGCATTTTTGAAGGAATTTCCTAAGTTTGGCTTGAAGCGCATTTCAGTGATGTTGATGTTCATTTGGGATTCACAGTTTGGGAATAGCTTTGTATGGTGATTCTGGAGTTGGGAACACGATCGAAAGTGAATTCGGATGTCCGTAGCTTATTTTGAAGTCATTTGGCTAAAGGCAGAAATTCGAAGGTTTTTGAGAAATCTGATCGAAAGTGGAAATTTTGATATCGGGGTCGCAATGTGATTTCGAAAGTTAGAGCAGGTCCGTAATGTCGAATATGACTTGTGTGCAAAATTTGAGGTCAATCGGACGTGATTTTACGAGTTTCGGCATCGAATGTAGAAGTTTGAAAATTCAAGTTCATAAAGATTGAATTGGAGAGATATTCGTTGTTTCGATGTTATTTGATGTGATTTGAGGCCTCGAGCAAGTCCGCATTATTTTTTGGAACAGGTTGGTGAAATTGGACAGGGTCCCGGGGGCCTCGGGTGGATTTCGGGTGGTTAACAGATCAAAATTTGAGTTTGAAGAAGGGCTGAAGTTGATGTCATCTGGTGTGACCGCACCTGTGAGGCTTTGGCCGCAGGTGCGGAGCCGCAAGTGTGGCTTTGACGCCGCAGGTGCAAGTTTTGGCTGGAGCTGAGGAAGTCGTAGGTGCGGGAGTTTGGGCGCACCTGCGGAAGCGCAGGTGCGAGATGGGGACCACAGGTGCAGAAATGAGCCTGGGCAGACTGTTTAAAACGAGAATTTTGTCATTTCTTCTCCTATTTTCATTTGGTATGAGCGATTGTGGGGAGCTTCAAGGAGGGAGTTTCGTCAAGGATCACAAGGTAAGTTATTCCAACTCTTTTTAAGTTAAATGCATGGTCTAGGTACGGATTTGGGTATGGGAATTTGTGGAAAATATGGAATTTTGAAGAAAACCTAGAATTCGGTATTTTGGATTTTAGCCACGAATTTGAGCATGGAATTAGAGTAAATTGTATATTTGAGTTAGTAAGACTATGGGTAGAGTTTATCTTCGGGAATTTCGGAACACATGGGCTCGAGGGAATTTTGGTCAATTCTTCGAGCGGAGTTGGGAATTTATATAATTATAATCAAGTATTAGATTATAATCTCATCAGTTTGTCGTTATTTGGCTAGTTTCAGAGCGTTGTGCAATGATTTGAGTCATCGGAAGAGCTTGGATGCCGGTTATGGAATTTCGGAGCGAGGTAAGTCTCCTTTCTAAATTTGTGAGGGGTAATTGTTCCATAGGTGAACTAAATGAATATATGCTATATTTGCGGGGGATACGTACGGACGAGGTGACGGGAGTCTGTGCGTAGCTACTATTATGCCAAGTTCGGGTAGTCTAGGACCCACTAGCATGCTCTACTCCTTTCTAATCTTGCGCATGATAATTGCTGCATACTTTCCTGTGATTTATTCATGTTTATTGGCCTAATGAGTTTTGAATTTTGAGCTAAAAATGAATAAGAATTTATGTGTTAAATGTGGAATAAGTTGATATTTTTTATCCCTGTATTATTTAATTGCCTATGATACTCATGCTTAGCACCTCACTTGATTATATTTAGCCGACTTATAGCAAGTGTCTAATTCGACCTCTCGTCACTACCCCTTTGAGTTTAGGCTGGATACTTACTGAGTGCACGTTGTTTTCATACTCATGCTACACTGGTTGTGCATTTTTATTGCACAAGTACTTTCATAGCGATGTGGCTGGTTTGGAGACTTAGGCGAGCTGCCTCATCCGGAGGCGATCTGCAGATGACAGAGTCTCTCTCGTATTGTATTCATTTTATTTTAATTTTTCTTGTCCAATTGTATTTCAGACAAGCTTTGTAGTATTTGTAAAATTCTTAGAAATTGCTCTTGCACTTGTGACACCGGGTTCTGGGATATGTTTGGGATGTATTTTATTTTAAAATAATGGAATGTTAGACTATCGTAATTACTTAAGCAGATTTTATTCAGTTACTATGTAATAAAGTGAAAGGTAGTTATTTCGAAAATGTTAAAACATGAATTAAATTGAACTATTAGATGATTGGCTTGCCTGACAGTGTTGTCCGGTGCCATCACGACCTTAATAGATTTTGGGTCGTGACAACATGGTATCAGAGCTCTAGGTTCCCGTAGGTCTCACGAGTCATGAGCAAGTCTAGTAGAGTCTTGCGGATCGGTACGGAGACATCTGTACTTATCTTCGAGAGGCTACAGGGATGTTAGGAGTACTTCCCTTCTTGATTCCTCATCATGCGATTTGATTCCTTTAAGTCTTACGCCTATGTTTCTTCCTACTCAATCTTATACGTCGCGAAATGCTTGCTATAAAACGTGGATTTGAGGAATTGAAATGGTGCTACGGATATGGTGCGAGATGTTTTCCATGTGTAGTTTGTTGGGGCTGTTGTTGTTGCCCTGCAGAAGGATAATATGTTGTTTCAGCTTAGTAGCTGTGTTTCTGAGAGCCTTGAGGCTATGCTCAGGTAGTGATGATGTTTACGATTGGTTATCGCGCGATGTGAGGGTGATGGTAGGATGCTTGCCCATATGTAGGAGCAATGAATGACTTGAAGAGAGGTCTTCTCAAAGCGTGATTTTGAGATTTCAGTATTTTAGTTCTGGCGGAGGAAGGGCAATTGGACTATGAATGTTCAAGTCTGGAGAATAAAGTGATAAGACTTGGTGTTATCAAGCGAGGTGGAGTTTTCATTTGTGATGTGGTATCGATGTATTGATCGAATAGAATGTGTTAAGTTCGCGGATGTTATAGCTTTTCGGTTGCATTGGGCTAGAGTGTTGTGAAGTAGTATTGAAGAAGCGGTTTTCAGAGATCGTGGTGTGTGGTGGTTCAAAATTGAATGGTTATTTCGAATGAAGGCAGCTCGAGAAAGATGATCTTCGGGAAGGCCTAAGGCTGTGGTGATCTGCTGGTTTAAGGGCTACAGAGAATGATATTGAATTGAGGCAACAATTGGGCAGCATACGATGAAGGAAGTCATGTGAGAAGTTTCAGGCGGTGGCTAAATTTATAAAAGGGGACATACATAAGAAAAAGAAATTCAGGTAGTGCTGAAGGGAATGAGTTTAACCAAAGTGGGAGAGTGGCGGCGTAGCATATTAGTTTAGCGGTAAGACGGCTGCCTATCTTGAGGAAAAGTTTGGAGTGGTTTGAGAGTTTTAGTGGACAGTGATTGGGTCCACGAGCTTAAATTGAAATGTGGGTTATTTTGGCGGAAGGCTGGATACAACAGAGATGAGTTATTATAAATGAAGAAGAATGCAATGTAGCGATGAATTTGAAGATATTGTAGTGCATTTAGTAGATGTCCATGGGGAGCGGACGGACTGGTAAAGTTGGTGAATGAGAACATGCTTAGGATGGGATATTGACGTTGTAGAGGGTGTGCAGTACAGCGTTGTTGAAAGGTGTCAGTTGGTGATTTCCACAGGTGGGTTATCTCCTGTGAGTAGGTTAGCGGTTGTGTGGTTGGCAAGTTTCTACGAGGAATCCTAGTGGCGATTCGGTAGGAGGCAGAATGTGTGAATGGTGCTAGAGAATTTGAGTATTTAGGGAATGCTAACAGGAGAATTCGGAAGAATTGGACGGATTGGTTGATCAAGATCATGTTAACAAAGGAGAAAGGATCTCAGCAGGGTCTAGAGTGGTGCAAGGAGTAGCTTCGGGCTAAGTGGGGGAGTCCCACCACCTGCAATTGGGTTGTAGGATTGTGTTCTCATGGGGTTGCGGATTGTTGGCGTATTGGCGAGATATTACAGCTAAGGGAAAGGAGTAAAATGGTGATTGTGCGTGGGATTTGATGAATGTGTGAAAAGGTTGGCCCTATTGGACCAGGGTTAGGCTTTGAAAGATTCAAAATTTATGCTTAAGGCATAGGCGAGTTGTAAGGGTAGTGACTCAGTCACGTACTTCATTGAGAGGATGTTCATGTGCTAGAAGATCCTTGGAGTTGATCGTATTCGGGGCCAGTCACAGTGGGTGACTCTCAGCAGTGGTCCTAGTAAATTCGAAGGTTAAGAACGTGGTGTTTAAGGGTTAAAGACAGTAGTATGATTAAGAATTGAGCTTTTGCAGCGTAATTTTGGAGAGGGGGAAAATGGTTGGAGTGTTCTATGTTATTTTCAGTGTGCAAGATAGTATTGGAGGAGTGAGAGAAATAAACTCCGGGTTATAGAAATATTATCAGGAGGGTATGAGAGGGGTTGCGGGATTTAGGCAGCATGGTCTCGTGAATCAAGGTCACTCGGGATAAGTGAGGGTTGAGTTTGCTATGAGTTGAAGGAAGTTACTATTATTCTTGAGGCAATTGAAGATGATTAAAATAAGATAGAGTGGTTAGCCATGGTTGAAATGGCGCCCTTACGGTAGTGATCAGTTCCTTCGGTGTGATTGAGTATGTGTATGGTTTGTGCAGAAGTGTGTGGGGCTTGTTGGCCGTCGTAGTAGATTTCATTTGGAAGCATTCAAGTGCTATGTCCTGTCAGGTGTAGGCGGATCCCGGAAGGTTTATGGTGGTTCAGACCACTACTTAAGGATTTGCATGTTGGGTGATTGTGAGAAATCACTTGAGTGTTGTTATGGTTCTATTGAATTGAGGTAAGAAAAAAGGTTTCTATATGATGGAGTGTTCACCCTATTAGTGGTTCAGGGGTTATGATGGAATTCTTGTTCCATCTCATATTGGCATGTTAGGTGCGGCAACCGGTATGTAATTGGGAGTAAAAATCGAGATTGTGGTTTGGTGTTAACAAGGATGTCATGAGCTCGGATGAGCAAGGGAACTGGTGTTGTCTTCAGTGTCACCTGAGATCGGTGTTTGGTAAAAGAGGCTTTGTATCCTGGTTATGGGTTGTTGATTTATTTTATAGCGTTAGCGTGGTCGGTGGTATGGACGTGCAAATTTGTTACCTGGTGTGGAAGGTCTTGGGAGCGTGACCACGGGAAGATTATATAAGTGTGACATGTAGTCACCTGATTGATTGAAGATTTAGACCAAGTATAAGGAAGTGCGGCATTGCTTATTTGAGAATTTATGCTCGGAAGGCATTCGGTTCAGTTGGTTGTGGATTGTGGGATGTTTGTCCCGGCTATGACGGTTGCTTTTGGGTGTTATGAGAAAAGTGGTGTATATAGACTAGTTCGGTGCGAGCAGAATCGGCTTGGGAGTTGTGAAATGGCTTGATAAATTTTCTATGTGATGAGGTTCTGCGTAATAATGATGTCATGTGAGCAAGAGAGCTCTTGAGATTCAAAGTATATATATATCGCACCTCAGTTGTGCTTAAGTTTTGTAGCATATGGCTCTATCAGTCTCCTCAAGATGGTATTATGCACTTAGCATGCTTGTGACCGATATTCAGTAATTTGTAATAATGAGCAATCCAGCTCGGTGTGTATCTCCTTATGTGAATTTTATGACGGGAACAAGTGTCACGCCGCCACGGGTATGTTATTTGGATCAGGTTGCACGCCGCAACAGTGTGGTGTTGAGTACGGTTCCCTATAATTATTTTTCTTGTGTTTTACTTCCTATTTTTTGAGGAAGGTTCATATTAGTTGCGTAAGTCGAGTAGTCCCTTCCTGAGTCATTTCCTTATGTATCATGTTCGAGTTGTGGCCTATTGGCACATTGTGGCATCGTGTGAGGCTGGTGGTCATGTGTGGGAGTGATTTGTTGACTGCGCAGTTCATACTGGGTGAGACGAGATTTATGGATCAGAGATCGGTGCGATAAGGTTATGTGGAGTATATTACAGGACAATTACCATTATTTGGTTCGTATTGAGATGATAATTTTAGTCATGGGGAAAGATTCAATGTTTGGTTAACTCTGCAATTGGTCAGAAATTTCTACACGTCTCCTCCGTTGTGGTGGTATCGCCAACATTATAGCAAGATGCATATATACATATCATAAGGTGCATCGGGAGCATCAGATTCGTGGAATTTTAGGCTATTAAGGTTTAGGGAATGTCATTGTTGTTGGATGATGAAATATGCGGTGTATGGTGCTAAATTCAGCAAAGGTATGCATTCATGTTTTGGTACCTTTTGTGGTAGTTGATACGGTGTTTATATATTGGAAACAAGCTTGGCAGAGAAATTTCAAGTGTTGGAACTAGGTTCTGAGCTTATTGTATGGATAAAAGAGGATATCTTCAGATTTGATCAAGCTAATGTGCTCAACGGGGTATTAGTAGCACGGGCAGGTGCACAAGGTGTTAAATAGGGATTTCAGACAACTCTAGAGCAGTTCTTAGCACGTTTGAGGACGAACGTATGTTTAAGTGGGAAAGAATGTAACGACCCGACCGGCCGTTTTGAGATCTAGCATGTCGTTCAGCGGTTTGAAGTCATGAGCAACTTTGTTTCAAATATTGTGACTTGTAGGTGTGGTCGGAATTGAATTTTGGGAAGTTCGGTGTCAAATTGGAAAGAAAATTCTCATTTCAGAAGCCTTAAGTTGGAAGAATCGACTAAGATTGGAATTTGGAGTAAACGACCTCGGAATCAGGATCTGAAGGTTTCAGCAGGTTCGTATGATGATTTCTGACTAGGGCGTATATCCGGATCGGGTTTTGGATAACGCGAGAGCGTTTCAGCATATATTGTGGAAGTCAACATTTTTGAAGGAATTTCCTAAGTTTGGCTTGAAGCGCATTTCAGTAATGTTGATGTCCGTTTGGGATTCCGAGTCTGGGAATAGCTTCGCATGGTGATTCTGGAGTTGGGAGCGCGATCCGAAGTGAATTCGGATGTCCGTAGGTTATTTTGAAGTCATTTGGCTAAAGACATAAATTCGAAGGTTTTTGAGAAATCGGACCGGAATTGGAAATTTTGATATCAGGGTAGGAATGCGATTCCGAAAGTTGGAGCAGGTTCGTAATGTCGAATATGACTTGTGTGCAAAATTTGAGGTCAATCGGACGTGATTTGACGGGTTTCAGCATCGAATGTAGAAGTTTGAAATTTCAAGTTCATAAAGATTGAATTGGAGAGCGATTTATTATTTCGATGTTATTTGATGTGATTTGAGGCCTCGAGCAAGTCCGCATTATGTTTTGGAACAGGTTGGTGAAATTGGACGGGGTCCTAGGGGCCTCGGGTGGATTCCGGGTGGTTAACAGATCAAATTTGGAGTTTGAAGAAGGGCTAAAGTTGTTGTCATCTGGTGTGACCACACCTGCGAGGCTTAGGCCGCAGGTGCGAGTTTTGGATGGAGCTGAGGAAGCCGCAGGTGCGGGAGTTTGGGCGGACATGCGGAAGCGCATGTGCGAGATGGGGACCGCAGGTGCGGAAATGAGCCTGGGCAGACTGTTTAAAACGGGAATTTTGTCATTTCTTCTCCTATTTTCATTTGGTATGAGCGATTGTGGGGAGCTTCAAGTAGGGATTTTCGTCAAGGATCACAAGGTAAGTTATTCCAACTCTTTTTTAAGTTAAATGCATGGTCTAGGTACGAATTTGAGTATGGAATTTGTGAAAAATATGGAATTTTGAAGAAAACCTAGAATTCGGTATTTTGGATTTTAGCCATAAATTTGAGCATGGAAATTAGAGTAAATTGTATATTTGAGTTAGTAAGACTGTGGGTAGAGTTTATCTTCGGGAATTTCGGAATCCGGGCACGTGGGCCTGAGGGCATTTTGGTCAATTCTTCGAGCGGAGTTGGGAATTTATATAATTTGAATTGTTAACAAGTATTAGAATATATTCTCATCAGTTTGTCGTTATTTGGCTTGTTTCTGAGTGTTGTGCAACGATTTGAGTCATCAGAAGAGCTTGGAAGTCGGTTATGGAATTTCGGAGCGAGGTAAGTCTCCTTTCTAACTTTGTGAGGGGGAATTGTCCCCATAGGTGAACTAAATGAATATATGCTATTATTTGCGGGGGCTACGTACGCACGAGGTGACGGGAGTCCGTGCGTAGCTACTATTATGCCATGTCCGGGTAGTCTAGGACCCACTAGCATGCTTTACTTGTCGTACTTGTGACCTCGTCAATAAAATATCATGTGATGCTGTCAATTAGTAATTAAATCACTAAGAAGGATAGAGTTTACTTTTCTTAATCATTTAGGAAGAAGGTTGATTCTTCCGCGGATGATTGTGTTTTTGACAAAGTTATAATGTTTAAACACTATTAAACTTGGCAAAAGAATTTTCAGAAATGATTTAAATACTATCGTCATGTTCATCTAAAGAGAATTTTTATCACTCCCTTGAGAATCTGGTTTTCTTGATAAGAATGCGGAATTAATTATGTGAATACATGTACATATGAGCACCTGAGTCGCATGTATGATTCGTGAGCAGGATAGCCTTATTATTATGATGTTGACCGCGTCGCATGATCGATTCGCGAGCGAGAAAATAGATGCATCTATGGTTCGAGCCGTTCGACCCTCAGCAGTGCACATTTTATTATTGTTGGTCCGCGCCGTTCGACCCTCGGCATTTCTTGCGCATGATAATTGCTGCATACTTTCCTGTGATTTATTCATGTTTATTGGCCTAATGAGTTTTGAATTTTGAGCTAAAAATGAATAAGAATTTATCTGTTACATGTGGAATAAGTTGATATTTTTTATCCCTGTATTATTTAATTGCCTATGATACTCATGCTTAGCACCTCACTTGATTATATTTAACCGACTTATAGCAAGTGTCTAATTCGACCTCTCGTCACTACCCCTTTGAGTTTAGGCGGGATACTTACTGAGTACACGTTATTTTCATACTCATGCTACACTGGCTGTGCATTTTTATTGCACAAGTACTTTCATAGCGATGTGGCTGGTTTGGAGACTTAGGCGAGCTGCCTCATCCGGAGGCGATCTGCAGATGACAGAGTCTCTCTCGTATTGTATTCATTTTATTTTAATTTTCCTTGTCCAATTGTATTTCGGACAAGCTTTGTAGTATTTGTAAAATTCTTAGAAATTGCTCATGCACTTGTGACACCGGGTTCTGGGATATGTTTGGGATGTATTTTATTTAAAAAAATGGAATGTTAGACTATCGTAATTACTTAAGCGGATTTTATTCAGTTACTATGTAATAAAGTGAAAGGTAATGATTTCGAAAATGTTAAAACATGAATTAAACTCAACTATTAGATGATTGGCTTGCCTGACAGTGGTGTCCGACGCCATCACTACCTTAATAGATTTTGGGTCGTGACAAAAGTGATGTTGATAAGAAGAAGAAAGGCCAGATGGAAGCTGAGAAAAACAAGAAGAAAGAAAACTCGAGAAGGGAGGCACTTGAGGAGAGAAAGCATATTCCTTCTCTATCTTTCCCCCAAAAGCTAAGTAGAGAAAAGCTGGACAAGTAGTTTGAGTGATTTCTGAATGTGATGAAACAAGTTCATATAAAGTTACCATTCACAGAAGTGCTCTCACAGATGCTTGCTTATGTTAAATTCTTGAAAGATATCCTTACAAAGAGAAGGAAAATAGAGAAGACCTCAGTGTTCAAGCTCACAAAGCATTGCAGCGCGATATTGCAAAATGAACTCCCACAAAAGTGTGGAGATTTATAGAGTTTTACTATAACTTGTTCTTTAGGAACTATTAATTTTTATAAATCCTTGCATGATTCTGGTGCCTCAATTAATTTAATGCCTCTATCTACAAGAAAATGGAGAAGGAGATTGGAGAGATGAGATTTGTACCCATATCTTTGTAGCTGGCAGACCAAACGACTATAATACCCGAAGGGATAGTAGAAAACGTGTTAGTTCGGGTGGATGGGTTCTTATTTCCTGCAGATTTTATAATGGTAAATATGGAGGAAAAGAAGGAAGTCCCGCTCATGTTAGGAAAACCATTCTTAGCGACGGGTAGAGCTATTAGATATACACGAGAGAAATCATCCTTATAGTGGGTGATGAGACTGTGACTTTTAAGATGGATGTCGAAAAGGGGGAACAACAGGACAAACCAGCTGCGAGTGTTGAGTGGAAAGTAAAGGTCTCAAAAGAGAAGGCTGTGGTGAGGGAGAAAGAAAAGTATGGGGTGTACAGAAGAAGGATGAGAAGAAGTTGTCCGCATAGATGTTTGCACTAGTTCAGGCGCGAGGAATGGAACTCGACTTCAACTCAGACCCCGACTAGATGTTCAGAGAAGTTTCCTTTACCTTATGCTTTTTAATCGTGTGCCATGGGACATGACACAACTTAAAGTGTGGGGTGGGGGTGTTAATTGTATGTATATATGTATATTAGTCTTGTTTTTGTTAGTTGTAGGAGTTAGAGACAGAAAAAGTTTAGGAATAAAATTAAAGTTTTCGAAGGGAGACGATGGATATAATCAACAGGTTTCTTGAGAGAGTAAAGTCAAAGGAAAAAGACTAAAATATTTTCTTTGTTAGGTGTGTAACAAGTCCTCCTTGGATTTTATTTGTGCCACGATTCTTTTTCATGGGTTTTATTTGAATCGGGTGTAATTAGTTTTTATGTTTTTTAGGAGTAGGAAACCTTGTGCTATGATTTGAATTGAAGGAAATATCTCTTGACTTTATTATACTTTGAGAATAGTAAGTTCTTTAGTTGTGACGCTTAGGCTCATTTTTTGACTCTTGCATAAATACTTTAAATTGTATGATCTAAACTTTGCTTAAATTCTTTGACTAGAGTGTCTTGATGAGTCCGATCCTGAGTGAGTTATGTTCAATGTGTGCGTGAGGTCTTGTGTTAATCTGTGCATTGTATTTGATGTCTAGGACTTGCCCTGTGTGTTTGCAAAGCGAAGTAGTAGTTTTATATAGTCTTGGAAGTGATATAGGAATTTCTTTGTTAAGCTACTTATATGCTTTTACCCACCTAATTGTTATGTATCTTAGTTAACCGCTCTGAGTGTGTAATCTTGTTTCTTTGGCAACCACATTACAAGACTTACCCATTTTTTTGAATGGACCACTATTTGAACCTTTTTCCTCTCGTGAGAAATTCCATTTTTTATGAACTTTGTAAAATTTTAAAGTGTGGGGTGTTGGTTTGTATTTTGAGTGGAACTATTGAAATAGGAGAAAGGTGCATTATTTTGAAAAAGTAATAGCCACTTGAATTGAAAAAAGAAAAGGAAAAAAAAGTAGTTGTATTATTGTTAAAAATATTCCTTGATAGTGGTAATTCTTAATGTATTTTTGCTTAAAGAAGCTGGGAGTTGATATATATTGATGTGAGGGTGGAGTTATAGTTTGACATGTGTGTGGGGTTTTGAATGGTTAATTATATGTATTAAAGTTCTTAGGGATGTGTAGTCACTCTTATATCCAAATGCATCCTACTCATCCCGCAGCCTACATTACAACCAGATAACTGCTTGATCCTTGACTGAATGAGCTCCATTAGTAGAGTAGTACACTAGGGGGAAGCCTATGGTACGTGTTTTGTGGCACATGGATTTTGTTTCTGAGAGTGAGCGGATTCTTTCTATTTTGAGTTCCTAATTATTCTTACATTTTATTGTGTGTGGGACTACTCTCTATTGTTGTGTGAGGGCACTTGATTCACGAAAGAAATCCAATGTAGTTGACCTCTATGTTAGAGTAAGTGAGCGGTTTGTGAAAAATGTGTGTTTCTTTTGAGTCAAATCTTGATGCGAGGATGTTACATTAGAATGCTTAATCTGTTTTAAATATTGTTGGTGTGATGAGTTAGCAGAGTTGTTTAAAAAGGCCGTGTGTATGTGAAGTGTAGTTTGATTGCTCGAGGACAAGCAATAGTTTAAGTGTGGGGTGTTGATGGTAGACTGTAATTTCGTGTTTTAGTCACGTATTGCACTCTAATTCACTGCACTTCACTTGTGTTGAGCTTTAATTGGTAGTGTTTTGCACTTATTATGTGTTTTATGACTTGTAGGAAAGAATTTGAGCTATGTAGATGTTGTGAAACTAATTCGAGCTATTTAATAGTTTTAAGTCTGAGGCAAAAAAAGCCCAAGGGACTAAGTTGGGATAGTGTTCAGGGGCCGACAACCAAGTGTGGACATCAAAAAATGAGATTTAATTTGTACTCCAAGAAAAGAACACAACCGCAGCGCGTGGGGAAATGCGTGGCACGCTGCGGATGTGTGAATCCTGCCTTGTGCAAATTATGCAAGCTCTTGAATATCTCCACTAATGGCCCGCATGACGCATCTCCCCATGAGGCACGCCTGTGCTAATGTTACAAATTTATTTTCCTATTTCGGCTAGGAAAGGGTGATTTCATCTAGGCCCGACCCTACTTGGTATAAATATATGGAAAATATTATATTCTAGACTTTTGACATATTTCGACCTAAGGACGCTACAAGATAGATATTATGATGTCTGGAGACTAGTTGTACTGAGAATTTGACTTTGTATTTTCACATTCAGTAGTGCTCATATACTTGTTAACACCAGATCATTGGGATGGTTTTAGCATGTTGTTTCATATCCATAGTTGTTATATGGTTGTTGTCTTTCCTAGCAAGTAGTGCTAGGCATCGTCACAGCTCCGGTGGGAGTTGAGTCATGACAAAACACAGCCTATCTGTATGGCTCAAGCCGAGTTGAAGGAAATGAAGGAACAGTTGTAGGATTTGCTTGATAAAGGATTCATTACTGAGTATGTCACCCTGGGAGCACCAACGTTGTTTGTAAAGAAGAAGGATGGATCGATGAGGATGTGCAGTGACTAACGGCAATTGAACAAGGTTACCATCAAGAACAGTTATCTGTTGCCTAGGATTGATGATTTATTTGATTAGCTTCAGGGTGCCAGGTGTTTTACAAGATTGACTTGATGTCACGACCCAAATCTCGATTCAGGTCGCGATGGCGCCCAACGACGAGGTTAGGCCAGCCAATATAGAAACACTAAGTGTTACCATTCCCCGTTACGCAAATTTCCTCTTTTAACCAATTTTTAAACAGATATAAACATGATAATGGCGGTGATGTGAAATAAAACTACAAGTGCGGAAAATCAACCAATGGGCATGTCACATAACATATGTACAGACAACAACCCAAAATATACACCACGTGTGTGCCAGGAACTAGTGTCACGAGGGTCACGGGAAACTACTGAATATACAATGACTACAATATATACAGAGTCTCCGTCTGAATAAAATGGACAGAGAAATATAACAAAAGAGCTCCAGGGCACTGCTAGGAAGTCGCCGGGAAAGCAGCTCACCGTGAAGAATGACCACGCTATCAATATCTAGCACCGGCCTGATAGTCAGACGTGCCAGTCTCCGGACCTGTACAGTCAAGTACAAAAAAGAAAAGAAAGTGCAGCATGAGTACATATTAAATAAATATGTACCCAGTGAGTATCCCGCCTAAACTCGAAGAAGTAGTGACGAGAGGTCGACTCGATACTCACTAAGGTCCAGCAGTGATAACATATGATAGAATAAGACGAAACACAGTAGGCATGTCAGGGAAATAAGCAACAAGTATATATATATCAAAGCAGAAAAATCCAAACAATTGTTGAACTAAACAATAAAGCACTTTCAAGAGTAAGACCACCGAACGAAACAATAATCACAAATTCTTAGATCCGATGTGGCGTACGGCCCTGTCCCATAAGGTACCTTCTACACTCGCCGTGGCGTACGACCCTATCCCATATTCATTTCAATATCTTTTCAACACTGACATGGCGTACGGCCCGATTCCATATATTTCATAATTTCTCAACACTGCCGTGGCGTACGGCCCGATCCCATATATATTCAATTACTTTCAACACTGCCGTGGCGTACGGCCCGCTCCCATGTATTTCACAATTTTTTTTCAACTCTGTCGTGGCGTACGACCCGATCCCATATGTTTTCAATTACTATCAACACTGCCGTGGCATACGGCCCGCTCCCATGTATTTCACAATTTCTTTTCAACTCTGCCGTGGCATACATCCCGCTCCCATGTATTTCATAATTTCTTTTCAACTCTGCCGTGGCGTACGGCCCGATCCCATATATTTTCATAATTTCTACTTACCATAAGGCCTCAGAAGAATAACACGATGCTAAAACATAGTTTCATGGTACATATGGCGTCACAATAAATCATATGAAGCATTTCAAGGAAAACATATAAGGCATTACGAGAAAAACATATTTAAGGCATTACAAGAAAAGCGTACAAGGCATTACGAGAAAGCATGTAAGGCATTACGAGAAACATACAAGGCATGGTGTGGGCCTAACTACCCGGACATAACAATAATAGCCGCTACGTACGGACTCTCGTCACTTGGCGCGTACGTAGCCCCCAAACAATTTACACATAGCATATACATCACCTATGGGGACAATTCCCTCTTACAAGGTTAGAAAGGAGACTCACCTCGTGTCGAATCTACCCCTTGAACCATAATTGCGCCCAAAACTCCGAACTCTATACCCGAGGACTCGCAACTAGTCAAAAGGTGTGGAATTAGATCAATGCATGCACAATGTGAGAAATTATCCTAGTTACTCAATAAAATCGCCATTCTTACGAATTCCAATTTCCAACCCCGGTCTCTCATGATCGAATTCCGAAAATTCTCGAAGGGATCACTCACCCATAGCCTAAGGATCACTAAGGTGTGATTTCTACTTGAATTCATGGCCTAAAATTGGAAGTTACAAAATCCTCAAGAACCCTAAAATTCCTACCTAATTCTATGATTTTTAGATGATTTAGTAGTGAATTTAACTATGAATTAATGGTAAAGCTAGAAGATTATGGGGTTTAACTTACCTCTTACAGTGGGTGGTTGTGGGAGGTGATGCCCAAACTTGGATGCTCTCTAATGGAGGTTGATGGTGAGTAAAAATGAAGGAAACCCGTAATTTGGACAATTAAAAGGGGCTGGCAACAGTGATTTCCGCACCTGCGACCTTGGGACCGCAGGTGCGGTCCCGCACCTGCGAGAAAATCACCGCCCCTGTGGAAAAAGGGCCTGGGACCCTGGCATCGCACCTGCGGAGAAGGAGTCCGCACCAGCGGTCCCGCTCCTGTGGCCTGGAGCTCGCACCTGCGGACTTTGGGCAAGGGGGCTGAGGTCGCGCCTGCGGAGGGGTTTCTGCACCAACGGACCCGCTCATGCGGAATTTGTTCCGCACCAGCGGAGGATCCGCACCTGCGGCTGGGCAACCGCACCTGCGGTCACACCAGCAACAGCTGCACCAGCAGTTGTTTTAGCTGGTTTTTGGCCTCGTGTGGTGTCCGGGAGGCACCTGGGCCCACCCTAGCCCCCGTCCAAATATACCAACAAGTCTGTATTCATGATACGGACTCGCCCGAACTTCCGGAATATGGAAAACAACAACGAAACTCAAAAGTCCACCCCAAAACCAAATTGAATCAAAACTAAGAACTTGAAATTCTTGAATTCACTTCAATGCGCCGAACCGGCCTAAAATACTCGTAATGACTTCAAATTTTGCAGACAAGTTAGAAATGACATGGCGGAACTATTACCGATCTCAGAATTTTATTCGGATCTCGGGAACATAAGATCACATTCCAAACCAAATTTCAAATTCTATGAGATTTCTCAAAACTTCATTAACTCCAATTTTCCTCATTTGATAAGAAACCAATCAAATCAAGTCCATTTCTTACTAAATTTCACAGATAACTTAAATAACACATATTCCTGTTCCGAGCGCCTGGATCATAATACGGGCCCGACAGCATAGGTTTCACATCAAGGTTCGTTTTCATAAGCCTTTAATATTTTTATAAAATAATTTTCTTTGAAAATTCATTTCTCGGACTTGGGTTTTCGGAATTCGATTCCAGGCATACGCCCAAGTCCCATATTTTCCTACGGACCTTCCGGGACCGTCAAATCACGGATCCGGGCCCGTTTACCAAAAATGTTGACCAAAGTCAACTTTATTCAATTAATTTATCAAAAATTTATTTCTCAATCAAGTTTTCACATAAAGGCTTCCCGGCTACGCGCCCGGTCTATGCACGCACATCGAGGTGAGATTAATATAGGCTTTCGGAGCCTCGGAACACAGTTAAAATTAGATGCACATAAGATGACCCCTTTTTGGGTCATCACACTTGAGATAGGGCTATCATCAGGTGAATATTAGAGAAAAGGATGCCCCTAAGACAACTTTTAGGACACGTTATGGTTATTACGAGTTCTTGGTGATGTCATTTGGTTTGACTGATGCTTCAGCAACCTTCATGGATTTGATGAACCGAGTTTTCAAGCCTTACTTAGATTCCTTTGTGATTGTTTCCATTGATGATATTCTGGTTTATTCTCATAGTACAGAGGAGCATGAGCAACCCCTGCGGATTGTACTTCAGACTTTTAAGGATCATCAGCTTTATGCCAAGTTTTCGAGGTGTGAGTTCATGTTTGACTCAGTTGACTTCTTGGTCCATGTTGTGTCTTGTGATTGTATCAGGGTGGATAATAAGAACATTGAGGAAGTTCATAATTGGCCTAGACCTACTTTAGCTACACATATGCGGAGCTTCTTGGGCTTGGCGGGCTACTATCGCTACTTTGTGAAGGGTTTCTCATCTAATGCAGCCTCATTGACCAAGTTGACTCAGAAGGGTGCTCTTTTCAGATTGTTTAATGAGCGTGAGGAAAGCTTTCAGAACCTCAAGACTTTTTTTATTACAACTCTAGTGTTGGTGTTGCCTAGAGGTTCAGGGTCTTATATTGTGTATTTTGATGCTTCGCGTACTGAACTTGGTGCACTATTGATGCATGATGGTAGGGTGATTGTATATACGTATAGTCAGTTGAATATAAAGAATCTCGTGCATAATTTGGAGTTGGCAGCTATTGTCCATACGCCTAAGGTTTGTGGGCACTACTTGTACTGTGTGTCATGTGAGGTCTACATTGATCATCAGAGTCTACAACATCTATTCAAGCAAAAGGATTTGAACATAATATAGAGGAGATGGTTGGAGTTGTTGAAATACTTTGATATCACTATATTTTATCATCTAGGAAAGGCTAATATGGTGTCTAATGCCTTGAGTAGGAAGGCAGAGAGCATATGTAGTTTGGCGTTTATTCCGACAATGGAGAGGCCATTGTCTATAGATGTTCAGGCCTTGGCTAAGATTCATAAGACTTTATATTTCGGAGCCTAGTGGGGTTCATGTTTGTGTTGTGGCACAGTCATCTTGGTTGGAGAAAATCAAGGCCTGCCAGTTTGATGATCCTTACTTGTTGGTGTTTAGAGACGGTGCAATGCTGAGGTTCTAAGAAGGTTGTAATATGGGATACTGGTGTTATGCGACTTCAGAGTCAAATTTGCATTCTGAATGTTAATGGTTTGAGAGAGTTGATCCTTGAAGAGACTCATAGCTCACCACATTCTATTCGCCCACATGTAACAAAGATGTATAGTGAATTGAAGCAACATTATTGGTGGTGGAAGATGAAGAAAGATATTGTTGGGCATATCACAAGGTGATTGAATTTCCAGCAAATGAAGCATAAACATACAAAATTAGGTGGTTTGACTCAGAGGTTGGTGATACTGGAGTGGAAGTGGGAGCGCATTACCATCGATATTTTTGTAGGCTTACCACGAACTTTAAGGAAGTATGATGATGTTCGGGTCTTAGTGGATTGATTGATCATGTTCGTGCATTTCATTTAGGTGATGACTTCTTACACTTCAGAGTAGTTGGCTCAGATATACATTATAGGGATTGTTTATCTACTCGATGTGCCCATTTCTATCATTTTCGACTGTGACATGTAGTTTACTTAATTTTTGGAAAGTTGTTCAGTTTGAATTGGGCATACTGATTGTATTTCACCTGTAGACGGATGCCTATTCTGAGCGGACTATCCAGATCCTTGAGGATATCTTGAGGGCCTATGTTATTTATTTCAAAAGCAAGTGGGACAAGTTTCTATCATTGGTGGAGTTTTCCTACAACAACAACTAATAGTCCAGCATTCAGATGGCGCTGTAGAAGACTTTACACGGTAGGTGGTGTCGTTCTCCTATTGGTCGGTTTGATCCCGGTGAGACCATGATATTGGGTACGAATTTGGTTCGTGATGCTTTAGAGAAGGCGAAGTTGATTCAGGATCACCTTCGTCCAGCGCAGAACAAGCAGAAGAGTTATGAGATTTGGAAAGAAAATTAAGCTAAGACCGAGGTTTATTGGCCCATTTTAGATCTTAGAAAGAGTTGGGGAGGTTTCTTATAGGCTTGCATTGCCTCCCAGCCTAGAAGGGAAACATCCGGTATTTCATGTTTCTATACTTTGGAAGTATCATGAAGATAAATTACTTGTATTGGACTTCATCATAGTGAAACTTGATGAGGATTTGACTTATGAGGTAATGCCTGTAGCTATTCTAGATCAACGGGTTCCAAAGTTGAGATCTAAGGATATTTCTTCATTAGAGGGGTCGACAAACTAAGGAGGCTACTTGGGAGTCATATGAGAAGTAGATATCCAAATCGTTTTACCAGTACATGTATATTTCTATGTTCGTTCGAGGACGAACGTTACTTTTAGAGGTGGAGAATGTAATGACCCGATATGTTTTTTTGAGTTCTAGCTCTCCATTTCATGATTTGAGACTTTTTATAACACTATTTGATGATTTATGACTTGCGTGCAGGGTCCGTTTTGATTTCCAAAAGCTTAAATGTGATTTTTCAAAGAAAACTTGATTTTTCAACATGAAAATGATTAGAGTTGACCAATTCAACATTGTTGGTAAACGACCTCGGGTCAAAGTTTTAATTATTTCGGTAGGTTCATATGATGATTTTAGACTTGTACGCATGTTTTTGGGGTTCTGGGCGACCCGGGGCCATCTCGGCGCTTATTGTGAAAAAGTTAAAATTTGAAGCTGTGAAGTTTGAAATCTTTGAGTTTTGACTCTTGATTCTACTGATGTTATTTTTGATGTTTTGAGCTTACGAGCGATTTATTGTGATATTATTGTACCAGTGAGGATGTTTGGATATGGGCCCAAGGGGATCAGGTAAGTTTCTGATTGGTTTACGATTGATTCCTAAGACTTGTGTTTGTTGGTGCTGCAGACATAGCAATTGCGATGGTTTGTTCGCAAATCCTAGCCTCACATTTGCAGTACTGGAGGTGGGGGGGGATTGGGAAACTTAAGATTTGTGAAGCCTAGGTCGCTTTTGCGAAGGATCAATCTTTCGCATTTGCGATGCTTTTGTCTCCCTCTTCCATAATTTTGATGCATCTATTGCAATTGTGAGCTCTATGGCTCAGGGGTTTGATAGCATTTGCGTTGAGCTATTCGCTTTTGTGAACATCACAATTGTGAACAATAGTTCGCAGTTGCAATACCTGCAGGTAGGTAAAAGTCAATGTTTTCAGGATTTAGCTTATTATTCCATCTTTGAGACATATACTCCACTTAGAGCCAATTTTGGAGATAAATTTCTTCCCAACTTTATAAGTTACTAACTTAAGCTTATTTTATTCAATTCTCATTGCTATTCATAGATTTTCTTCCCTAAATCTTCGATTTAATAGAGTAGAAATAGGGTTTTTGGTAGAAATTTAGGATTTTCTATATTAGAAATTAGGCTTTGAGTTGAAGTCGGATTACGAAATAAATTACATATTTGGACTCGGTGGAAAATGAGTAAACATGATTTGGTCTTAATTTCGGATTTCGGCCATGTGGGTCAGTGTTCACTTTTTGTTGGCTTTCCCAAATATGTTAAAAATCGAACCTTTTTTTTATTGTATGGTAGCTTCTAAAGCTTGTTTTTTTTTTTACTTATTTGAACATTAATTGATTAGATTCGAGTGGTTTGAAGATTTGCGCTAGAGAAAAGGCGAGATTTGAGGGTTGAGTTATTTTGGAAAGAGGTAAGTGTCTTGGTTAACCTTAATTTGAGAAAATTAGGATATGAGTCTAAATGTTATGTATTATATGTGTTAGGGACGATGCATATGCAATGTGACGAATGTATATGCGTTTGTTATAAACTGTGCATGCGGGTAGAACTAGTTATTTACATCTTGTTGCTTCATGTACTATGTTTTTCATGCTTTATCTAAATTATAAGACTCTTTGACTATTTCCATTTGTGTTAAGCTTGTTGTGATATTGGGTAGCATGACTATATATATATATATATATATATATATATATATATGACTATTTCCATTTTATATCTTGTTTTTTACGTATTGCATTACCTTTATTTTTTATTATTTTATTGTCTTGCCCAGGGAAGGGTGATAGGTGTCATCACGATTCTGTTGGTTGGGGTTTTGGGTCGTGACTGTGTTAGATTTGAGGATTCATTGGTATTTCATTGGCGTCGATACCCAGTTTTGCCTATATTATTTTCAAAATGCATATCTATCTTCAAAATAGTACATGAGCATTAATTAATATTTTTTCATAATTTCTGCATTTTGCTAAGGATTTTTATTATTTTATCCCAGTATTTTATTTTATAAATAATTACTAATTGCATCACAAAGGGTTTCATAATGATTTTATGATTTAATTTCATCATTTATATTTATACCAAGCTTTAATTATTGCATGAATAGCCACATTTATATTTTTGGGTTATAATTGCAATAACTTTGCAAAAATAGTCCATGTATGGATTATTACATTATTTCACAAGAAAATGGATTTTTATATTTTTGTAATATTAAGTAATTATTTAAAATCATTTTTTATGCACCAATAGCATTATTATCATTTATTATCTATTTTACAAATTATTTTATCAATTAATTGGGTATTTAACAAATAGCCCCTTTGAATTCATTTTTTCGGACCTAACCTGATACACCAGCCCAATTACTTTAAATCCTAGCCCAATCCGCCCCAACTCCAATTAAATAACCCATACCCAACCTAGAACCTTCTCTAATAGTGGCCGTTGATCTCTGAGATCAACGGTCCATGCTATTCCTTTCCTTTTTAATCTAAACCCAACCCTAACCCCTTCATTTCTCTTGGTTCCGTCGTCTTCGTTCTCCTTGACAGCCCCTCTTCTCTCTCAAATACTCTCGCTAAAATCTAGCCGCTGTCACTGGAAAATCACCCGCTCATGGGGTTTCTCTGTAATTTTCAGCTCCTACCGCCTTCTCCCCTCTTCTGGTTGTTCGATTATGTTGATTTATGAAAGAATCTCGAAGAGATTCAACTCGGATTTGTTCGAAATCTTTTCATGAGCCTACCTATGGCCATCTTCATGTGTGAGCATTATTTTTTTCGTGTTTATGGCTCGAATCTATGGTTTGAACTAAGTTTTCTTTCATCTCTGTCATTTTAGTTAAAACCCTAATCTTATGCTACTTGGGTCTATTCAGATCCTTGTAGATCTAAAACGTTTTTAAGTGTTATTTGGCATTTCTCTTTGAAAAAACTTCTGCTTCTTCTTATTACTATCTGATTCCAGTGTTTTCTAAAACTAGGGTTTCATTTTAAGCTCTCTCCAAAAGGTTTTAAAACTCCTAAGTGTTGAATCTGATTATCTTTACTAGTTTGACTAATTCTTGTGTATATGTATTAAACCCTAGGTTTTTCCTGCTTATTGCACTGATTACTTCAATTATTTTCGTTATTTTTTTATCTTTGCCAATCAAAATAGATTGACTGATTCTATTAGGTTTCGAATTGTATTTTCCTGTTAAAATTAGTGCTTCTCTGTGATTGTACCTATTTTCCTTATTCATGACTTGTAATTGGTACTACTTGCCTTATTTAAATAAATTAGTCTGATTTATGGTCAGTAAGTGATTTGTTTACCTTATTTGAATCCTAATCAGAGTCGTTAAGGGACTCTCCCCAGTTTAAGGGGTCCTTTCCGGATTCTTTTGTGTGAACTGATTGAGTTAATTCCCCAATTAACTGATTGATTACCTTATTTTATGAACTCTGATTTATCATTTACCTTAATTATTTTACTTTGCTAAGTGCTATATAAAACCCACTCTAATTTTTCTTTAACGAACATAGTCAGAAGGAAACACACACACACACGCAAACTCTTGCTCTTATTCAAACCTTTCTCTTAATTGTGTTTGCTACACTGTCTAGCCGGGTGAAAGCCAAGGCCAGACTATTGGGTTCTGCATCCTTTTACCTTCTTGTTTGCTATTTTAACTGGTATGTCTCCCCTCATATTTTCATTCATTATGCTATAAAGTTTAAACCTATGTGCTTTCCTGTCTATTGCTCTACTTATGTGTAATTATATCCATGTTTTTTCTGTTTATTGACCTCAATTAGCATAACTACTTATGTGTAATTAAACTTCTGTCTTTCCTGTTTATTGATCTTAAGCAGCATGTCTATCTATGTTGCTAGGACCTATTCAGTGTTATATAATCTATGTGCTTCCTGTTTATGGCTCTTAATCAACATGTCTATCTATGTTGCTATGTCCTATGCAGTGTTATGGAATCTGGTTGTTATAACATATCAACCTGCCTTTGCATGATCTAAGTCTCTGTTAACTAGCTTGCCTGAACTCTTATGAAATTGTCTTGTCCAGTATTGTCAACATGGTTCATACACTTTAGCATGTTCTTATTTGATACAGGATACTCATCTACTTGTTTCTCAACTAGCAAGTTTTCATTCTTGCGATGTTCTATGTGTTCCTGATTAAGGACTTCTATGTTCCTAACCCCGGCTCCCTTTCTCTGTGTAGTTGTATGTTTATTATTTTGTTCCCAGTATATTATATGCCCGCCTAGTAATAATTAATGGACTAAGTCAAATCTAAGCAATGTGATACTTTCTTGAAGTAATCATGATTTTGTTTTGTCCATTGTTTGATTGGTGGAAATCTTTGTCTGAACTCACACTGCTTCAATGACTCTGTTTACTCCTATTTTACTTCTGAACTATTTTCCTAAAACTATCCCCATTTTCTTATACTATTTTTTAACTCATACTCTTAGACATTTATGGTCCTACCCCTCAAGTGTGAGCACTACCTAGGAGTCCATGAGACTCATTCGAACTCTGACACACTAGGGCTGGCTTTTCCAAACTTGTTCACAAAAATTGCTTCTTTAAAAGGGTTTCTGGTGTGAGCATTGCCCGGGTCCCTGAGGCTCTTGGGAACTTTAACACACCAGAAGGCCATTTGGTGTACTATGAGATAATAGCATATTTTAGACTTGGTTGAAGGCCTGGATTCCAGGTTTATTGTTGGGCATATCCAGGCTCCCTATAGTATAGTGATCTCATTCTGTAATTCATTCATATCTGATATGTAATAATAATTCATGTAAAAAACAGATATTGGGGTTATTAAAAAAAAATGGAAGGGACTTTTATATTGGGGATCGGGTAGAAACCATGCACATAGGATTATTATGATTATCTATATGCATTAGAAACCATGTCTATAGAGATTGTCTCATTTTTTGAAATCTTGTATTTCACATTTTGCATTAGAAATCCCGCTTCTAGGTCATTTACCAATTATGCATTAATAATCATGTTCTCAAACCATCATGTGTGCATTAGAAATCATGTCCCTAGGAATTCCCTTGTTGAATTTGCTTGAAAACTGGCTAACAACTTTATTCGCCTAGATATCATTCCTATAGGAAGAACATATAAAAATCAGTTTCATCACTTAACCGTCATGCCTATAAGGAATAAGTATAAAAACAGTCACAACGCTTAGATACCATGCTTGTAGAAAAATAAATTTATGTGATTATATGTCATGAAGTATTGCTTGTGATCATTTTCAGCATATAGACAACATGCCTATAGGGTCTAAACATATAAAAATCTACCTGTTAAATATCAATATTTGGTTTATAATTGTGGTCTGATTAACTCTTAGATACCATGTCTATAGGATCCTGCCCGGTTATCACATATGCAAACATGTAGGTTGATTAAAGTTCTGAAGTTTAAAACTGTGTTTGTTTGGCTGCCTACAAACTGTCCAGATTCAGGAAGTCATAAAATCAGTGGGCAAACTGATTAGGTAATCACTGCCTCGCCTTAATAAAACTGCTGCATATTCTGTTCTGTGCTCATCTAGATATCCTGTTATAAGACCTTTAAATAGTTTAAACTGTTTGTTTGAGGCATGCAATTGTTTGTTTATTTATGGAGGTTAATGTGAGCTCTTAACTGCTCCTTTTATGTGACAATCCTACCTGTTTTGTTTGACGCTTATTTTTCTCCTTTTAAGCACCATATGTGAGTCTAGAACTGCCTTAATAGAGCTCCTAATCACCTCTAGGGCCATAGGCAAGGGACGTGTAATGCACGCATATGATACATATTCGATACTATTAGAACGATTAGGTAATAATTAAGGGGAGGGTAATTGGGTAGTAAAGGATGTGATGACCTGTGCGCTAATGCTACGCGTAACACCTCTATTTGAGGAAGGTTACCGAGTATTGCACAAAAGTGATCCTATAGGCTAATAAACCTAGGACCCCTTTGTTCCCGTTTTAAAATAATCTCTACTTGTTTAAATTGTATTATAACTAATTCACTTAAATTGAGTTTGACTGAGACCCACCGTTATGGACCTCGACGGGTGCCTAACACCTTCTCCTCAAAGTAATTTCGGGCCCTTACCCAATCTTTGGTAATGTAAACCGGTTTATGAGTTATCTGCTTTAAGTTCCCTAACGCACCTTAAATTCGTTAGGTGGCGACTCTTCAAATTCTATACCGCTTTCCCAAAAGAAAGTGAGTTGTCCCAAAAAATGTCAAAACCCGGACTCTGCAAAAAAAAAGGGGGCGCGACAAATGGTAATGTTGATGTATAGAAATTTTGGTACAACCTTGTTGTTTATCTAGATGTATACTTGAACGATTAATGGGTTGAGGAGTAAAGTGGATGATTGCCTCTGAAATCTTTTTTATACTATATTCATCCTATATGTTATCGCAGCATGCTTGGAATTTCAGGATAGAAGTAAAAGAACATGGTTGAAAGTGACAGAAACTGAGAGTTCAAGAAATATATGTTTTGCATCTTTGCTTTGTTTGTATATATAGTTTTTCAATTTGCTGTGCCTATAGCTTTCCAAATGTGAGAATAATCTTTGGTCAGCATGCACGGTTAAAATCGGGGCAAATTTTTTTCCGATTCCGCAATATGGAAACAAGAGGCAAGCACGGTTCCACGTGACTATAAGCAAGGTCAAAGGACCCCTCGTATCGGAATCCGGGAGGAGTGAATGATGTACCTGGAATCGGGCACGGTGGAATAACGGATCCAGACCAAATAAAGTTTTTAGACCACGGGAAACGCGGGGAACAGTTATGCATGAGAAGCAAGTAGCCGTAATATTCACCATCAACCGGATATTACGGCAAGAATCTCGTCCGATATCAACTGCGGATCGATATTTACCATAAAAAGAAGATTTTTACCTTATTTAGACTTGTACTAGGATAGAAATTTCCCTACTATATAAAGGGGAAAGTTTCTTTTACTTTAACGCATAGTTGACACGCGAATCAAAGCAATAAAAGTTCACTTTTGCCTCCTAGCTATTATTCCAAGTGATCTTCGGTTATTCTCCTCTTTATTTGCAACCGAGCTTATAGTGAGGGTACGATCGAGATTGAATTTCACATAAAAGTTCACTTTTGCCTCCTAGCTATTATTCCAAGTGATCTTCGGTTATTCTCCTCTTTATTTGCAACCGAGCTTATAGTGAGGGTACGATCGAGATTGAATTTCACTGTTCAACCTAAGATCAGGCTTGATCATCACATTATAATTGATTTGATCTTTCATTTTATCTTAACTTACTTAATTACTTGTTGTTCTAAGATCATTCGTATTAAATTTAATCACATATTCTTTAAATCACATACAAAATTGATTGTTATCTATTTTTGAGGATAAACAAGCGGGTTTTCTTGCTTTAGTTGATTATTATACCCGTTTATATCATCCAATGTTTTTTCCGGTGCTTGTAAACTCACGTTCCTAAATATAATTGTTGCATCAAATTTGAAGTTCCATCTTGCTTTATCACTATAAAGGTTGCTAAAAAAAGATGTCAGCCTATTGAATTTTCGGGCTTGAGATTGGATTTTCATACACATAAGTACCACTGGGGCAGTAATTTATACTTATAAAAATTATCCTAGGCAATTAGTTTAAATTAAAATGAATTAAGATATAAATTATTTTGTATTTGTATTTGTTTTACCAAAAAGTTTTCGTGCCTTTTTGTTAAACTAATAAGGTGATGAGAAAAAGGATAAATTCTAGTCAAGGACAATTGATTCTAAATCAAAGAATATCAAGCAAGAAAAGGTGGACAAGGTTAAACTTGAAGATTAATTATGACCACGACAAAGATCTAAGATATGCAATGGGATAACATTCTTGACAACATACTTCGTAAAATGAGGTAAAGGGGGAAGAAAAGATTCACCAATCGTGGCCACGAGACATGTCTTTATTTATTCAATAATGACGATTACAAGAAAAATAGCAAGGTTTCAAGCCCTCTCTTCTTCATAAGGTAGACTCTCAAATCCCTCTCTACTGCAAGTGAAGCAGTGTGTCATTTTGGAACAGTTGCCTCCCCCAACTTCATTCTCTTACCTAGTATTTATACTAGGTATTCTCAGTACTCAACGGTCCTTAGCAAGAATACCTAAGTCTATCGACCATACTTTAGGTTGACCTTCTGAAACGCCATAACGTTTACTACGATGTACAGGCCTTCTGAGTATACGACCTCGGTCATGGCCGATGTGCTCGTCGCTATATTTCCCTATGAATACAACTTCGCTTAATCGATCTTTCGCCATTCCTTTTTATGCAGATTCCCGTTTGGTCAGATTTCGACCATACAATATCAATTTTGAATTTAAAATATATTTATAGTGCTAATAACTTTAAGGATATTTTAGTCAATTTAACAGAAAAGATGCGTATCAAAATCTGTTTACCTAACACTTTAATAGATTTTTTTCAACCTTAACACTATCGAAACACATAACTGCTTATTTATAAAATAAATTTTAGCACTCAAAAATAATTTTTAACACTAGTCATAAAAGCCACTTTTTTCAGTTAATCTGAACGAGTATAACCGACTTGGAGTAAGCAACAAAGAAGTTAGTGACGCTCCAAAATTAAAAAGAAAAACTTACACAAATGTCCCAGATAAGTCTCAACTTACCAATCTCTAGCCATTAGTCATTGACTTACCAAAATTAGCCAAGTGCATATAAAAATTAAAAAACCAAATAAATAAGGGTCTATCTCTCAAAGAATCACATGCAAAAAACACCCTTCATATTTTTAAGCGTGATTAGCAACATTAGATGCAAGACGGAAAGAAATTTCATAGATAAGGTGACGAAATACAAAAAAAAATATACAATATTCCAAAAATCTAAGCAAAAAAGAAATTTTTTCAATGGGTATAGTTGAAATTCATTGAAAACATATAGATAAGTCAATATACAAAATTTGAGGAAGATTGTTGGTGATTTGGACTGGTTTTGGATCAAAATTCATAATTAAATCGAGTTCAAACAATTCTTCTGCTACACATGTATCAAACATCTATCACGCATGTATCTCACACACAATTATACATGGATATACAAGTGATACACAATTGATACAAATATGATACATAAGTGATACACAGTGTGATACACCTCATATTTTTTTCATGTTCAGTTTTTACTTCGTATTTTCAATTCAAACCACCTCAAAACTTCACCAAATCATCCAAAAAATGAGATTCAAACTCCTTAAGATGTACGCAATCTATTGTATAATACTCACTCAAAAGAAAACAAAAATTTGATATTTTTTTTGCTACAAATAACTAACTGGCTCATATTAATAATATTTAACTAATATTAATAATATTTAGCTAATATTAATAATATTTTATAAATTGATCAATTTTTGTAACGAGGTACTTACAAATGGACGTAGGTAGTTTCCCAATTAAAAATAGAAACAAAAAGATGAGAAGACAAAAGATTGGTAAGTAGGCCGGGAATCTCTACTCCAAAGTGATTTTATTCTTTAACTCTTTTTGTTAGATAAGGGCATATAAGATATGTTATCAGTAAATTACCATTTAATTCTCTTGCTTCAATGATCTAAACGAAACTTAATATATAAAGTTTTTATCTTTTATTCTTTTAATGATACTGAATATAATGTAATATGGAAAGTTGAGTAGTTTCAAGTTATTCCACATAATTGCCATAATGTTGGATTATATCAGTCCCGAATCATTATAAATAACCAACAGAATCATTATTTATCTTTTATAACCAGTATTCATAATACACTTATTGTACATGGTTATACACATATTGGACGCTTTTTGAGTTGTTTCTTCTGAATTCCACCTTACATATGTGACAAAATTGTAATATAAAATATGCTATAAATTCTTATAAATTAACAATTGGTACTTGATACATAGAAATAGAAAAATAACGATATGAGATAATAATGTTTTTTTCTTGGTATTTTGGCCCTTGAGTAATTACTTGCTTGACATAACCACAGAGCCCCACTGCAAAGATGCTGTTCTCCACTGTTGACTGCATGATTATTCCTCTAAACAGAAAGTTAATTTCTGGATAAACTATTTAAAACCATGAAAAGAAGGGAAGGTTCATGTGAAAGCATGCATCATAATTTTGTTTTATGCAAAAGATGCTTTGAGAACGAAACCACGGCCTTTCAATTAGTTAAGATTCTGCAAAGGTATTAATATTAGACATTATGGAGAATCCACTATATAAAGGAACAAACCTTTCAAACTTCCAAATGTTGATAATTGATTTGTTAGAGCTAAGAAGTACCAACAATGCAATTTCGTTTAATTTGTCTTTTCCTTTTGTCTGTTTATAATTAAAAAAATTCCGTCGTCCTTTGGAGGATGGGCAATTTAATTTAATTTGTCTAGTGAGAATCAAATCTGGTAGTTTTTGTTCTAAGACGTAAATTAATAGCTCTATCATTGAGTTAACACTCAATTCTCCTTCTCGAGTCCAATGCAGTGTCATTTAATTAATGAAGATTTGTAAAATAATTCTGGAGATAATAAAATAATATTCAAACAGAAATGTAAACGAAATAAAAATCAATTCGAGCTCACTGAATTCACAGTGTTTTCTTAAGGAATTTAATCCCCTCCTAGTACCCAAGGTTATGGATTATTTCCTCCCAAGATAGAACGAATTACACATTGGTGTAGTGGTACTTCAAACCCCAGTGTTCCAGCGAACACAAAGTTCGGTAGCAAATCGCACTTACTGTTGCTTTCTTTGAAGTTAAAATATGCAGAAGAAAGGAGGAGAACTCAGAAATTCGTATGAAAAATCTGAGAGAATGGACTTGTATTTATAGCCAATGTTAGGTGAAAATCTGAAGAGGTGCAACTCTTTAGAATGATTATTTTTGCAAAACGGCCATAGCATAAATGCCATAACATAAATGGCTATTTACTCAACAATAAAGAGGGAGGTTAATTTTCTGTTACAAAAATAGAAAAACAGAAAATGGATAACTGAATTGGATTTAATATTAATATTTATTCTAATATTAATATTTTGTTATTAAACCAAATATTTATTAACATTTTTGTTAATATTTACTATTAACAAAAATATTTGGTCCAAAAAATTAATCAATCGATCGATCATTTGACCAAATCCAAATCCAAATCCAAGCCGAGCCGAGCGAGCGAGCGAGCGACGACGACGGCGCGAGGCTTTCCTTCTTCTCAACTCTTTATGAGCTAGATGAATAGCATTTGTTTATATACCCATAAAAAAACCTTTCAAATATTACTCAAATATTTCATTTTTCCCTCCATTTCCCATTCACCATATTTTAAGCATTAATAGCTTAAAAACCCAATAATCCCCCACATGAATGGGGAATGACTATATCACAGAAGTATGCATGAAAAACTGTGTGATTTGCAAGCAAGGATTAATTGCATATGGATAAGTAGGTTTCCCTTTGAACTTTCCGTAGTGAACTTATGTCGGATATACTCGATCAATCGGTAGATTTGATATCCTTGAACCGTCGAACTTTGGTGTATACCTAGACAACCATAAGTCACACAACCAACCCTTAACCATCTTTGGTTCTTATTGTTGTGTTCGTTTCAGCCATGAACACTGCCTGGTTTCATAAGTGCATAGAGAACTGGCCTTGAAAAATTCTCCTTGAAGCGGCTAACACTTCACACTTACATAGGTGATTCCTAAACGTATCATCCCATAGATACACTATTTGATATACTCCGTATCGGATTTAGAAATTATTAAAAAGCCTTAATGCGTTATCCTTGGTACTGAACATTGTCTCATCACGAGAATGGACCAAATGTTTCGTGGACAATGTTACACCATCATTAATGACTTTGTTTGATCTCCCTGAACCTAGATCTTGGGATCTCCAGTCTTCTAGGTAGAGTTACCGCCACTATGACTTGTTCTCGTCCATAGTCCCATTCCCTTGATGATTTCTCAACTACCTCTCTAGTTAGGCCTTTTGTAAGTAGATCCGACAAATTATCACTTGACTTTACATAGTCAATCGTGATAATTCCTCTAGAGAGTAATTGGTAAATAACGCTCTCATCCCTTCTAATTGCCGCTTGACTATCGCAATGTATGCATATTGGTGCCAACGGTTTGGGCAAAAATGGAATGTCTTCCAAGAAATTCCGGAGCCATTCAGCTTCTTCACCAGCTTTATCTGAGGCTATGAACTCAACCTCCATTGTAGAGCGGGAAATACAAGTTTGTTTGGACGACTTCAAAGATACCGCCCCTCCACCAATAGTGAATACATATCCACTTGTGGACTTGGAATCAGTTAATCCGGTGATCCAATTTGCATCAGAGTATCCCTCAATGACCACATGATATTTACTGTAGTGCAAAGCAAAGTCATGGGTATGTACTAAATACCCATAAACTCGTTTCATGTCCATCCAATGAGATTGACCTGGATTGCTCGTATATCGACTCAATTTACTTATAGCACAAGCTATATCTGGTCGTGTACAATTCATGATGTACATTAAACATCCTAACACACGAGCATAATCCAATTGTGATATGCTTTGGCCTTTGTTCTTTGCTAATGCAAGATTCATGTCAATTGAAAACTTTGCAACTTTAAAGCCCAAGTGCTTGAATTTTTCAAGTACTGTCTTAATATAATGAGATTGTGACAATGCCAGACCTTGAGAAGTCTTATGGATCTTAATTCCCAGAATTAAATCAGCAACTCCCAAGTCTTTCATATTAAACTTGCCAGTTAGCATACGCTTAGTTGCATTTATGTTGGTTACTCATTATAAGCATATCATCCACATATAAGCAAACAATGACTATGTGATTTGAAACATTTTTAATTTACACACATTTATCACACTCATTTATTTTAAAACCATTTGACAACATTGTTTGGTCAAATTTCGCATGCCATTGTTTGGGTGCTTGTTTTAGTCCGTAAAGGGACTTAACAAGTCTACATACCTTCTTTTCTTTACCTGGAACCACAAACCCTTCAGGTTGTTCCATGTAAATTTCTTCCTCCAACTCTCCATTTAAGAAGGCCGTCTTAACATCCATTTGATGAATTTCAAGACCATAAACTGCAGCTAACGCTACTAACGTTCGTATGGACTTGTAGCTGGAGAGTATGTACCAAAATAGTCAAGACCTTCTCGTTGTCTATACCCTTTGACCACAAGTCTTGCCTTATATTTGTCAATAGTGTCACTATCTTTCATTTTTCTCTTAAATATCCATTTATAACCCAACGATTTATTTCCAGGAGGAAGATCAACCAATTCCCATGTATGGTTGTTCAATATGGATTCTATTTCACTATTGACTGCCTCTTTCCAATATAATGNATCCTTCACCAATCGACTCACATTCTTTTATACGGATATATATTTTCAAAGAACTCAGCATTATCTGATTCTATAACCGTATTATTATGAATGTCAGGATTTTCTGATTTATGAATCAGAAATCGATATGCTTTACTATTGGTAGCATATCCTACCAAAACACAATCAACGATTTTCGGTGCTATTTTTACCCTTATGGGTTTAGGAACTTGCACTTTTTCCAAACACCCCCACACTTTAAAACAATTCAAGTTGGGCTTCCTTTCTTTCCATTTTTCATATGGAATGGATTGTGTTTTGCTATGGGGTACTAGATTTAGTATCCAGTTAGCCGTAAGAACGGCTTCCCCCCACAAATTCTGTGGAAAACCAGAACTTATCAACAATGCGTTCATCATCTCCTTTAATGAAGGATTCTTTCTTTTCGCAATCCCATAAGATTGGGGCGTGTAAGGGGCCATTGTTTGATGATTAATTCCATATTCTAAACATGTTTCTTCAAAAGGAGATTCATATTCACCACACCTATCACTTCTTATCATTTTGATTTTCTTGTTAAGTTGTGTTTAAACTTCATTTTTGTATTGCTTGAATGAGTCTATTGCTTCATCTTTACTATTAAGTAAGTAAACATAGCAATATTGAGTACTATCATCAATAAAAGTTATGAAATACTTATTTCCACCGCGAGATGGCATTGATTTCATGTCGCAAATATCTGTGTGAATTAAGTCTTAAGGATTTGAATTCCTTTCAACTGACTTATAAGGATATTTAACATACTTAGATTCCACACATACTTGACATTTTGATTTGTCGCATTAAAACTTAGGCAATACTTCCAAATTAATCATTTTCCGCAAGGTTTTATAATTGACATGACCCAAACGTATGTTCCATAACTCATTTGACTCAAGTAAGTAAGACGAAGCTGAAATTTTATTATTATTCTCAACAACCATTATATTTATCTTGAAAAGGCCCTCAGTGAGGTAACCTTTTCCTATAAACATTTCTTTCTTAATTATTACAACCTTATCGGATACAAAAACACACTTAAAACCATTCTTAACAAGAAGTTCAGCAGAGACTGAATTCTTCCTAATCTCGGGAACATGAAGGACGTTGTTCAAAGTCACCACTTTGCCGGAAGTAATTTTGAGAAATATCTTCCCACATCCTTCAATTTTAGCCGTTGCATCATTTCCCATAGAAAGCATCTCTTCGGGTGCAACTGGAGCATATGTAGCAAATGCTTCCCTAACAACACAAACATGGCGAGTGGCTACAGAATCAATCCACCACTCCTTAGGATTGCCCACCAGGTAACATTCAGAAACATAGCACACAAGTCATCAACATCTTCGGGCTTTTCAACCCTGTTTGCCTGACCCTTCTTCTTGTCTTTCTTTGGAGCACGACAATCTGTAGATTTATGTCCAACTTTCCCACAGTTGTAGAAATTTCCGTTGAACCACTTCTTGCTTGGGTTGCTTTTCGGTCCAGAAGTCTGCTTCCTCTTTCTCTTATTTTGAGAAGTATCCTCAACAATGTTTTCTCCCATTATTGTTGAGTTTCCACGGCCTCTCTTTTCAGCAGCTTTATTGTCCTTTTCGATTCTCAACCGAACAATGAGATCTTCAAGCAACATCTCCTTGCGTTTGTGTTTCAAGTAGTTTTTGAAGTCCTTCCACAAAGAAGGCAACTTCTCGATCATCGCTACTACTTGGAATGCTTCATTTAAAACAAGTCCTTCAATGAAACTTTTGTTAGTAAATCTACTAAAATTACTACTTTCAACATTAGAATTAGTTCGACTTATACCTTCAGCAAGGAGATCATGAATAATCACTTGCAATTCCTGGACTTGGGTAATAACAGACTTGCTATCTACCATTTTGTAGTACAAAAACTTTGCGGCAACAAACTTCTTCAACCTGGCGTCTTCAATTTTGTATTTCTTTTCAAGCGCAATCCACAGTTCTTTTGACGTCTCCAAGCCACTGTAGATGTTATACAAATCGTCCTCCAGTCCGCTAAGAATATAATTCTTGCACAAAAAATCTTAATGCTTCCACGCCTCAATCACGAGAAAGCGTTTAGTCTTTGGAGTTTCATCGGCAGCACATGAACATATTCCTTGATGAACTTCTGCAGAATTAAAGTAGTCAAGTAGAAAAACATCTTTTGCTTCCAGCGTTTGAAATCAACCCCGGATATTTTTAGGGTTTTTCTGCCGATGCCAATGCCGGTGTTGTTCGGCTAGTCAATGCATTGGCAGTCACCATAGGAATAGTCTGGTTCCCATTGTCATTCGTCATTTCTGCAAAAGAATGACACAAATCAAACGTTAAAATCACGTAGATTTTAATCTCCAGTAGAGTAGAAAACCATAAAGGTTTTACTCTCCAGAAACAATGAGTATAACACAAATACAGAAAAGAAATTAAATTCCTTAAGCTTGTTAGTATACTGTATTTGTAAAATAATTCTGGAGATAATAAAATAATATTCAAACAGAAATGTAAACAAAATAAAAACCAATTAGAGCCCACTTAATTCATAGTGTTTCCTTAAGGAATTTAATCCCCTCCTAGTACCCAAGGTTATGGATTATTTCCTCCCAGGATAGAACGAATTACACACTGGTTTAGTGGTACTTCAAACCCCAATGTTTCAGCGAAAACAAATTTCGGTAGAAAATCACACCTACTGTTGCTTTCTTTGAAGTTAAAATATGCAGAAGAAAGGAGGATGTCACGACCCAAAACCGGTCCAGGTCGTGATGGCTCCTAACGATGGCGTTAGGCAAGCCAACGAACAACAACAACAATGAAAGTGCGGAATACAATAACGACATGGGGTAAGGCCGTAGACACAAGCTGAACCACAACTAGGCCCAATGCATATACAACACCGATAACTACAATAAGTGTGTGCCAGTACTAGTGTCACAGTGTCAACGGGCGGCTACATAGA
>MDKH01201783.1:0-26201 GCA_005239495.1 Nicotiana undulata | reverse complement strand
GACTTAAACCCTTATTTCACCATTGGTGTACGGACAAGGAGCTTTTTGGGCGATTCTTGAAGGTGAAAATCATTGGGTATCGCAGAGGTAAGTAATTTGATCACTAAAACTCGTTTATGGGTGATTATAGACCATAATCCCAGCCTTTAATTCATGAAAAACAGTAGAAAAATAGGATTTTGGGGCATGAGATTATGAGACCTTCAAGGGTCGATTTGAGGGGTCAAACGGACTCCGATTTTGGTGTTCTTTATATATACGGACTCATGGGAAGACGAAGAACACTTTTATGTAAAAATATCTGAGTTTCAGGACGCGGGCCCGGGGGTCGGGTTTTGCCCGGTTTCGGATTTTTGAGTAAAATTGATATCTTTTGATTGGAAATTTTTCCTTAAACCCATATTGATGATAAAAATCTAAACTTGGTAGATTTGGAGCCTTCAGAGGTTGATTCGAGAGGCAAGCGCATTGCGGAATAGTTTTCGGGCTAGTTTTGAGGTAAGTAATGTCTTTAAATCCTGTCCTGAGGGTATGAAACCCCGGACTATGCACCCTTTCACGGGTTTTGAAATAAAAAGGTGGAAACTTTGGAACATGGTTCCTAATTTGGGCGACTATTGAGTTGCGAAACCGATTTTTAAGCCTTTGCTTAAATAGTATTTATACATTATGATATGTTTTGGGCTGTAAGCCATGTTTGGGGCCTAGTGCCGATTTGTTTACCCCTTGGGGGATGTTTTTACTATTTTCCTCACTGCTATGTTATGATTTTTCACTCAGTCTTTTCTGTGAAATTGTTTTGACACTCAGAGTATTTTGATACTACTTCTTGAAAATGAAATACTGTTTTTGGGTCGAGAACCCGGTATATTTATGGCCTGAAGGGCAAATTGAGAGTGTCTGACTGAGTGAGGCTGCTGGCCTATATTGTGAGGATGATGTGATATGAGTGAGGCTGCGGGCCTATATTGTGTGTGAATTATGCCATGCTGTGGCTTATTATTGCGCTTGGGCTGTAGGAGCCCCTCCAGAGTCTGTAACACACCCCTAGTGAGCGCCGGTACCGAAGGATTGATGCCCGCGGGGCTTATGAAGAGTGACTATGAGGATGCCTGATGGGCAAAGTGATTGTGAGGATGCCTGATGGGCAGAGTGATTGTGAGGATGCCTGATGGGCAGAGTGATTGTGAGGATGCCTGATGGGCAATGGTTACGATAAATGATTTTGGCCCGAGGGGCAGTTTTATGAAAGATTTTACTGAGTTTTCAAACTATGATTTACTTCGTTTTCACACTGGTTTTACTGAGAATTTTACTGAGATATACTGATATTGCACTTGTTTCGAAGGTTTTTCTGAAAACTGATTTCGAACTCATTATTTGATGAATGTCACGTGGTGACTTGGTGTTTTACTGGTTTGTGGAATTGTGTACATGTTCTGTGTGTTTATATTACTCAGACTGTGATTTATTTTCATTACTACTGAGTTGGCGTACTCATAAAGACTCCCTGTGCCTCTGTGCACAGATCCAGGTACTAGTTCGCAGCAGTAGCTGACGCAGTTGATAGCAGCATTTCACGGGATTTCGAGGTAGCTGTCCAGCGTCCACAGCTTCTCCATTTCCCTTCCTTATTTAGTCTTAGCATTTGATTCAGAGACATATATTATAGTTTTAGCAGAGTTAGTTTATTTATTCTTAGATGCTCATGACTATTGACTCCAGTTCTTGGGAGGTTGTTTAGGTTAATATGGGAACGCTAATACTTAATTATATTAATTATGATGTGGTTGCTTGCTTATTAATTAATTGTGGACTATGATAATTGAACTAAAACGCAGTAAGGTGATGGTTGGCTAGCCTAGTTCCACGATAGGCGCCATCACGACCTGTTAGGATTTGGGGTCGTGACACCTGAATAGCTGGGGGACGGTGAGAATCCTCTGGCATAGCACTGAAGTAGGGACTGGGAGAACCCTGATGACCTGAATACCCGCCGGAGGAACCTTGGATAGCTGGTGGGCGATAAGAACTCTGCGCCATGGCACTGAAATAAGGCCTCATTGGAACACCACGGGGAGGTGGTGGAGGAGCTGATTATGGAGGCCTGCTAGGCTGGCCTCTGCTGAACTGACCTCTGCCCCTGCCTGGGGCGCCTCGAAAATCTCAAGAAAATCTAACTCTCTTATCCGACTGACCCTGCTCTCTGCCCCTCGATCGGTAACCCTCAATACGGCGAGCTATCTCGACAACAAGCTGATAAGGAGTACCCATCTCCACCTCTCAGGCCATGTTGGCCCTAATAGCTGAGTGCAACCCAGCTACGAATCTCTGCACTCTCTCAGCATCTGTAGGTATGAGGGCATGACGGGACAACTCTAAAAACCTGGCCTCATAATCTGTCACTGTCATATGCCCCTGCTCCAGCTGCTCAAACTGATACTGCAGCTCTTCCCTCTCGGAGGGTGGAATATACCTGTCCAGGAATAACTGAGTGAACTGTTCCCATGTGAGAGGAAGGGAACCTGCTGGCCTACCCAGGATGAATGACTGCCACCATCTGCGGGCCCTGCCCCCTAGCTGAAAAGTAGTAAAATCAACTCTGTGGGACTCCAAGATCCTCATGTTGTGCAGCCTCTCCATGCACCTATCAATAAAATCCCGGGCATCCTCGCCACTCTCACCCGAGAAGACAGGAGGGTGCAACCGAGTCCATCTATCAAGTAACTTCTGCGGATCGCCGTCCGCGACTGGTCTAAGCTCAGGTGCTACTGCTGGTTGTGCTCCACCCATGGGCAGAGTACCCGAAGTCTGATATACTACCGCTGCATGACCTGCGGCCTGGGTGGTAGGGGTCTGAACTCCCCCTCCCACCTAAGATGTAGCAGGATCCGCTCGAAATAAACAAGCCTGAGTCATAGTATCCATGAGCCGCATCATACGGCCCATGACCTCCTGGAAGCCTGGTGCAGTCATAAAATCCATCAAAGCTGGATCTGTTGGGGGCACCTCACCCTGCTCTTCAGGGATAGGATCCTCTGGGGGTGCTAATGGAGTAACTCTAGGGCGCTCCCGTCCCCTACCTCGGATCGGTGCCCTCTCTCGGCCTCTACCACGGCTTCGGACTACGGGGGTAGCGGCATCTCTCGGGCCTGGAATATCATCTGCATGGGTCCTCAGCATCTGTGAGAGAGTACAAGAATGAGATTAGTAAGACCATCGACTGCACGATAGAATAAGAATAAAGAGAGATTTTCCTAACACCATGTAGCCTCCCAGAGATAAATACAGACGTCTCCATATCGATCCGCAAGACTCTACTAGGTTTCACTGAGACTTGTGAGACTTACGTGAACCTAGAGCTCTGATACCATGTTGTCACGACCCAAATTCCTACTCAGGTCATGATGGCGCCCAACACTGAAGTCAGGAAAGCCAACACTAGTTACTAACGAAATTACTTAAACAAATGAGATGTTCAAACACTTACCCAGTTTTAAAATTTAACGAGTCCTTTACAAAAAGTGAGGAAATGAAGCAAGTTGATTTAAAATAACCCCAAAATCATTTTCCAGCATAAACGGAATTAGCGAAATACTAGCGAATCAACTACGGGTGCCAAGACCTAGTGTCACAAGCCCACAGGCGACTAGTGGAATATGAAAATAGACAAAATGAATGTACAACTGTCTGAAAGGGGGTAGACAGAAATATCCCAAAAGTAATAGAAGCTCCAAAGTGCCGCTGCAGAATGCCAGGAAGAGCATCTCACCGTGTAGTCAAGTCCCGGTAGTACTCTCAGCGACGAACACCCGAATGGTGACCAGGTGCAACAACCTCAGAACCTATACAATTAAGTAAAGAAGTGTAGCATGAGTTCATATAAACAAATATGTAACCAATGAGTATCCCGTCTAAACTCGAAGAAGTAATGACGAGAGATAGACGTGTTACTCACTAGGGTCATCATCAATAATATGATTTAATGAATCTAAACAGTAATAACATTTATGGAAAGCAAGTAGACATGAAGCATCAGTATATAAAGATAACGATCTCCCTGCAACGTCCAAGTAACAATATTTAACAAAAATCACAAGTTTCTTTCTCACAGAATAATTTAATTGGTAAGAATAATAATAAGACTCTCAATCAAGCACATATCATATAATATGTCGAGGCGTACGACCGAAGCGACGCAGAAATTTCAATGTGCACTGCCGAGGGTCGAGCGACACGAACCATAGATGCATCTATTACCCCACTCGCGAATCGATCATGCGACGGGGTTGACATAAATATAAGGCTACCCTGCTCACAAATTAGACATGCGACACGGGTGCTCGTAGACATACACAGAATTATCAGGAAATTCAGGAATTTATCATAGGTTATTATTAAATTCATGGATTTAAACACTTAAACTTACACATAGCTTCCGAAATTCTCATGTTAATTTCAAGGGTAATAAGAAACCAGGAGCACAAGTAAGGATAGATGTAAGGCACATAGAGGCATGCTTATGAATTCCTAAATTCTACCCGACACAACAGAGTAGTAGCTACGCACGGACTCTCGTCACCTTGCGCGTACGTAGCCCCCGCAAATAAGGACAAACTCAATCGTTTATAATTACCTATGGGGACAATTACCTCTTACAAGGTTGGAAGGAGACTCACCTTGCGTAGAATCAACTTCCCGGTCAAGAACGCGCTCGAAACTCCAAATCTTACACCCGAGGACTCGAAACTAGTCAAATGATATATAAATATGTCAATGCATGCTCAAGGTATGGAAATTCTCCTACTGATTTAGTAAATTCACTATTCTTGAAGAAATCCCAAAATACACCCCCCGGGCCCACATGCTCGGATTCCGGAAGTTTTCGAAGATAACACTCACCCATAGCCTAAGGGTCATTAATATATAATTTTTATGTAATTTAATGGTAGAAAAGTGGTAAAATTCCCTAAAGTTCATCAACCCTAGGTTTTCACTCTAACCCCTATGATTTCCACTATTTAGATGTTAATCTACCTATGTTTTGGTGTAATAATCTAACATTTTAGTAGAATTTACTTACCTCTTAGTAGCTAGGTGGTGGAGAGTTCTTCCCAAGCTCTAAAGTCTTCAATGGAGGTGAAAAATGAAAAGAATGAAGGAAATCCCGTGTTTAAATGAAAATACACTGCCTGGCCTACAGGGGTTCCGCACCTGTGGCTCGAGGACCGCACCTGCGGAGTTGGACGGGAAAGGCTGGACCCGCACCTGCGGAGTTGGAGACCGCACCTGCGGAATTAAATCCGCACCTGCGGCATTCCCGCACCTGTGAGTCTGGGACCACATGAGTTGTCCCGCACCTGCGGCTGGGCAACCACACCTACGGTCACACCAGATCAGGTGCACCAGCTGCAATTTCAGCTGGTTTTGGGCCTCGTGTGGTGTCCGGGAGGCACCTGAGCGCACCCGAGCCCCCATATAATTATACCAACAAGTCCTAAACCATAATACAGACTCGCTCGAGCCTTCAGAACACCCAAAACAATGCTAAATCTCAAAATCACCTTTCAAAAACCCTAGGATCAAACTTTAGAATTTCTAAGTTCTTGAATTCGGTTCCAATGCGCCGAACCGACCTATACTACTCGGAATGACACCAAATTTTGTAAGCAAGTCATGAATGACATAACGGAGCTAGTACCGATCTCGGAATTCCGTTCGGACCTTGATAACATAAAATCACGTTCCAAACCAAATTTCAAACTTAAGGAAACTCTATTTCGCTATCTGGTGTTGAAACGCTCCCGGGTCATCACAAACCCATTCCGAACATACGTACAAGTCCGAAATCATCATACGAAGCTACTGGAATCGTTGAAACTTGATTCCGAGGTCGTTTACTCAAAATGTTGACCGAAGTCAAACTTGGCTTTAAAAGCCAACCTTAAGGAACCAAGTGTTCCTGTACTATTCCAAACACTTCCAAATCCCGAACCACCCATCCCCGCAAGTCACAAATCACGATAAGCCACTACAGAAAGTCTTATTTAAGGGAACGGGGTCCGAATACGCAAAACGATCGGTCGGGTCGTTACATTAGGAACACTTATATAATTAATTAGTCCCTAGTTCCCAGCCATTGGATCCCATTAAATCAACGACTGGGATTGAACTTGCTTGAAATGGGGTCGTTTGGATGGGTGGGGGCCGGTCGGGTTTGGGATTTAGGCTTGGGTCGTTTGAGTGTTTGAGGAAGTGAGTTTTGGGCCTGGGTAGATCTAGCCCAGGTCCGTTTGGCTCATTTAAAAGACTCTTCTTAATTAATTAAACTAACTTAAAATTAAACTAAATGCAATAATTAGTTTTAATTCTAGTCCTTGTTTAATTAACTAATTAAGAGTCATATTATTTTAATTACCCCTAGCCATTTAAAGGCCGAATTTCACAATTTTGTTGAAAGAAATAATTACACCAAGAAATTAAACATTAATCAATTTTATGTCAAATAATTATATTTATTTAGATGTTAATTAAAGGTTACGTGCTTAATCATGCCATTTTAAATTATTTATGTATTTAAATGACGGATTATTGCTACATAATGTACAATGAAGCATAAAAAATTCAATAAAACCCATAAAACTAATCAATTTACTGAGATTTTGTAGGACTATACGATAGGCAAAAATCACGTGCTCATAGCTGCCCCTCTTTGTTCGGGAACACGAAGAGTTTCCAGGCAAAGACGAAGTGAGCAGCCATAAACGACTTCGACCATTCATACGTTCCGTTGTGAAGCGTTTTTGAAAAGCTTGACCGAACCCTACTTCGAAGGTTGCCTATATATCCTTGGCTATAAAGGAATCAGGTCAGTGTAGTCCTGGAAGTTTTGGTAGCTGGGACTACCGAGTAACTGTGGTTTCACTGTGGTTGCTGCTGTTACTGCTGCTGATCTCCTTATTACACCAAAGTAGCAAAAATGGAGAAGACTAAACTAAACTTATCAACTATTAGTTACAAGAGTCCTATCTATTAGTATGCTGAAGATTGATCTTGAATCTTGGCTTCTTTTATACAGACTTGATCTAGACCTTGATGCTTGTTAGTTGTAGGCGTTGGTTCAAACTTCTTCAGCATTTCAGATCAAAAAGGGATATGCGCCGCTTGTGACTTCAGTTTTGTCTTCAGCGGTCCATATCTTTTCCGCTTCTGTACTTTGGATTCAACCTTCTCTTTCCTCTTTTGTTTTATTATTTTGGATTGAAACTTCTTCTTTTTCTCATCTCGAGTTCCAATGTCGTAAAAATGTAATCTGCACAAAAATCAAAACAAACGAACAAAATTTTCTGCCCCAGTTTTCACTAGGATAATTTCGTGAATTATTGTAAGGAAATCTACACTATTTTGTTATTGAAAGCGGTGAAAAGCCGGGAGCAGTGCATTCGGGGTTATTGCAGACTAGGGAGTGGATACCCTATATCTCAAAGCAAGATCCACCGTGGGTGGCAAAAATGAAATCAACTAGGGATTGCATAACCTATGTTGGGGAAGAAATAAATTAGGGAATGTATACCCTTAATTGAAAAAGAAATCATCAATTAGGGAATGCATACCCTTAATTGGAAAAGGAAACCATCAATTAGGGAATGTATACCCTTAATTGGAAAAGAAATCATCAATTAGGGAATGTATACCCTGAATTGGGAAAGAAAGCAACAATTAGGGAATGTATACCCTTAATTGGAAAAAGAAATCTTCAATTAGGGAATGTATACCCTTAATTGAAAAAGAAAACATCAATTAGGGAATGTATACCCTTAATTGGAAAAAGAAATCTTCAATTAGGGAATGTATACCCTTAATTGAAAAAGAAAACATCAATTAGGGAATGTATACCCTTAATTGGCATCGACTAGGGAGCGTATTCCCCCATGTCGGGAAAAGGAAATCAATTAGGGAATGTATACCATTAATTGGAAAAGAAAACATCAATTAGGGAATGTATACCCTTAATTGGAAAGGAAAGCAACAATTAGGGAATGTCTACCCTTAATTGGATAAGAAGCATCAATTAGGGAATGTATACCCTTAATTGGAAAAGTAATCATCAATTAGGGAAAGTATACCATTAATTGGAAAAGAAAACATCAATTAGGGAATGTATACCCTTAATTGGAAAAGAAATCATCAATTAGGGAATGTATACCCTTAATTGGAAAAAAAATCATCAATTAGGTAATGTATACCCTTAATTGGATAAGAAAGCATCAACTAGGGAATGTATACCATTAATTGGATAAGAAAGCATCAATTAGGGAATGTATACCCTTAATTGGAAAAGAAACCATCAATTAGGGAATGTATACCCTTAATTGGCATCGACTAGGGAGCGTGTACCCCCATGTTGGGAAAAGAAAATCAATTAGGGAATGTATACCCTTAATTGGAAAAGAAAACATCAATTAGGGAATGTATACCCTTAATTGGAAAAGAAAATATCAATTAGGGAATGTACACCCTTAATTGGAAAAGAAAAATATCAATTAGGGATTGTATACCCTTAATTGGAAAAGCAAAACATCAATCAGGGAGTGTACACCCTTAATTGGAAAAGCAGGATATCAATTAGGGAGTGTATACCCTTAATTGGAAAAGTAAAACATCAATTAGGGAGTATATACCCTTAATTGGAAAAGCAAAACATCAATTAGGGAATGTATACCCTTAATTGGAAAAGCAGAACTAGGGTTTTGAGACCCTATGCTACTTCAGGTTTGAGCTATTTTCAACATATTTTCTTTTGAATAAATACGGGAAAGTTTGGAGAAAACTTCCTTTGTGGAGTTGTTGCCACAGAGCTGCTTCTAGATCTTGCGCTTTTTCTTTTGGTTACAGTTACATTTTGCAAGGTTTTTTGAGTTACACTTGTTTCCTTCAAACAAAGAACAATTTGTTAGTTTGAAACGGTGGTTGGTTTTGCGGCCTTGATTTTCAACAGCTTGATCTCAGTTCTTGTGACGAAAATCTCGACCACTTTCTTGCTTGCTGGTGATTGGGTTTCATCTCTAATCCCGGGGACCTTGGGTTCCCATATTTTGTCATGGTGACCGGTCACGTGAGACCCAACATTTCAACTTTATTCTGGCATTGTAGGCCTTTCACTTGTTTTCCTTTCGGATTTCTAGAGCATCAGGGGGAATTTTTCCCCCTCGAATTCTTTTGCAATGGTTAGTCGTGTGGGACTTAACCCTTTTCCAACTTTATTTTGTCTTCATTGGCCTTTCATTTCTAAGTTTTCCTTCCATTTGACTTTAAAGCATTTGGAGCACTTCGGCTTTTTAATCTTTTCTGAGGGGGTTAACCACGTGGGACATAACTTTTCACTTCAATTGCCTTTGTAGGCATTTCGATTTGATCTTCTCCCTTCAAAAGTTGTGTTTAAAGCGTCGGCCGTTGCGGCCAGTCGGGATCGACTTGATGCCCCTGGCGAGGCTCGGTGCCCTTTGAATATTGGCTTGCGTCAAACGAGAACCCTGTAAGTCAGTTTTGCCATCCTTTCTTTGTTTTACCTTAGAAATAGAGTCAGACTGAAAGGGATTGAAAATAAATAACAAAGAAACGGAGACAATGAATTTTGACAAGAAATATCCCTTTCGGGGAGAGAAAAAGGACTTATCTGGAGTGCACGCGGCTTTCAATGAACATGACATGCGTCTTGGACTGGATTCCTGATCTATATAAACCATCTGACTCTCAAAAATTCGTCACGACTTTTAACTCGAGGCTGAGAAACCTTGCCCCAGACCATGTCGATATCAGTGACCAATCATCCTCTTTTCGATTAGTAATGCCCTTTTCGGGTTTTCACCAGCTAACCTCTCTCATTTTTCTTCTCGCCACCGCCCTGTAGTGCTCTTTGCGAGTTTTCACCAACAAGACTTTCTCATTTTTAATTTCTCTACTCACCGTCGCCTTATGGTGCCCGTGTGGGTTTTCACCGATAAGACTCTAATTTTAATTTCTCTCATTTCTTGTATGAGGTCCAGATAGATGTATCTTCCCATTCTGGCTTTTCTTTGAAGATCGATCAGAAGGGCTCGACTAGGATTTGGGGTAAAAAGGATTTGTATTGACTTACAAACTTGGAACTTTCAGGCAAATCATTGCCGCATCTCAACACTTGCCCCAACTTAAACTCTTGGGGGAATGTGTATTTTTATTTTGGTGTGACTGAACCCCAGGGAGAGGCTTCCTACGTATCCTTTCGGAATCAAGTCAGACGTAGTTCAGGCAAACATTTTGTTTTTGTTTTTGATTTGCTTTTCTTTTTTTTCTAATTTTTTTTTTATTTTTCCTTTCTCTTTTTTTTTTTAGATTTTTTCTTTCTCTCCCTTCTTTTTTTTTTTGATTTTTCTTTTCTCTTTTTGTTTTTTTGTTTTTTTGTTTTTAAGTTCCAAGGAGGGTAGTCAAGGAAAAGTAACCGGCTCAAAGGGTTTACAAAAATGGTAGTGTTTGGGCTAGCATGAATGAAAAGCCTTCGTCATTTCAATCATCAGCGTCATCATCACGGAAAAGGTCAGACATAACACCTTTTGACTGTATCTGCATTGACAGCCGTTTCGGGGTCATTTCCTTCGATGTCTCCCAAGTATAATGCTCATTTTGGAAGCAATTTCCTTATGATGTATGGACCTCTCCAATTCGGGGCAAATTTTCCTTTAGCCTCTTCGTGGTGTGGGAGGATACGTCTTAACACAAGTTTCCCTACTATAAAGTTCCTAGGCCGCACTTTCTCGTTGTAGGCGCGGACCATTCTTTGTTGGTACAACTGCCCGTGGCAAACTGCGACCATCCTTTTCTCGTCAATCAGAGTTAATTTCTCCAATCGGGTTTTGACCCATTCGTCATCCTCAATTTCTGCTTCGACAATAATCCGAAGGGAGGAAATTTCAACTTCTGTGGGTATTACGGCTTCAGTGCCATAAACCAATAGATAAGGAGTAGCTCCAACTGGCGTGCGCATTGTCGTGCAATATACCAGTAATGCGAAAGGCAATTTCTCATGCCATTTCCTGGAAGTTTGAATCATTTTCCTGAGGATTTTCTTAATATTTTTGTTTGTTGCTTCAACGACGCCATTGGCTTTATGCCGGTAAGGGGTGGAATTGTGGTGTGTGATTTGGAACTGTTCACATACCTCCCTTATCAAGTTACTATTTAGATTCGTGGCATTGTCGGTAATGATAGTCCTTGGGATACCGAAACGACAAATGATATTAGAGTGCACGAAATCCACCACCGCTTTCTTGGTGACAACTTTGAATGTGGTTGCCTCGACCCATTTCGTGAAATAGTCAATAGCGACCAAGTTAAATCTGTGCCCGTTTGAGGCCCTTGGCTCGATCGGCCCGATGATATCCATTCCCCAGGCAACAAACGGCCAAGGTGCTGACATAGGATGCAATTCTGATGGTGGTGCATGAATCAAATCGCCGTGTATTTGACACTTATGGCATTTCCGGACAAAGCTAAAACAATCTTTCTCCATGGTAATCCAATAATACCCGGCCCGCAAGATTTTCTTTGCGAGGACGTATCCGTTCATGTGGGGACCGCATACTCCTGGGTGCACCTCGTTCATAATCTTTTCGGCTTCTTTGGCGTCTACGCATCTTAATAGATTTAGATCGGGAGTCCTCTTATACAGTACTTCCCCACTTAGGAAGAAACTGCCGGCGAGTCTCCGAAGGGTTCTCTTTTGGTCCCCGCTGGCCTGCTCTGGATATTCCTTTGTTTTCAAGAATCTCTTGATATTATGATACCATGGTTGGATATCGGGCTCTACTTCGACCGTGTTGCAATAACCATGCCTTTCCTTGATTTGAATTTCCAATGGGTCGATGTGAACATTACTCGGAAATGGCAGCATTGCCGCTAGAGTAGCTAGTGCATCGGCTAACTCGTTGTGGCATCGTGGAATATATCTAAACTCGACAGCTTTGAATTGTTTGCTAAGATCTTCCACATGTTGTCTTTATGGAAGGAGCTTAACGTCTCGAGTTTCCCATTCCCCCTGAGCCTGTTTGATGATCAAATATGAATCCCACATGATCAATAACTCTTCTACATCCATCTCAATAGCCATGTTCATACCCATTAAACAAGCTTCATATTCGGCAGTATTGTTTGTACAGAAGAAATGAAGACGGGCCGTGGTGGGATAGTGCTGTCCCGTGGGTGAAATCAAGATCGCTCCAATCCCAACACCTTTTGCATTTACAACTCCATCAAAGAACATTTTCCAAGTGTTGGCGTCCTCAGAAGTTATCTCGACTGAATTTACCTCCTCGTCTGGGAAGTAAGTACTTAGGGGTTGATAGTCGTCATCGACAGGATTTTCTGCCAAGTGATCTGCCAAAGCCTGGGCCTTCATTGTCGTGCGAGTGACATAGACTATGTAGAATTCGGTAAGCTGAATCTGCCACTTAGCTAATCTCCCGGTGGGCATTGGCTTTTGGAATATGTACTTTAATGGATCCAACCTAGTGATGGGGTAGGTGGTATAAGCGAATAAATAATGCCAGAGTTTCTGAGCGACCCAAGTTAGAGCGCAACACGTTCTTCCAACAGCGTATACTTGGCTTCGTAGCTCGTGAACTTCTTGCTCAAGTAATATATGACATGTTCTTTCTTCCCGATTGCGTTATGTTGCCCGAGAACACACGCGAAGGAATTTTCTAACACCGTCAGGTATAAGAACAAAGGCCTACCTGGTTCTGGTGGGACTAGCACTGGCGGGTTTGACAGATATTCTTTGATCTTGTCGAAAGCGTTCTGGCATTCGTTCGTCCATTTGATGGCTGCATCTTTCTTAGACAGCTTGAATATAGGCTCACAAGTGGACGTCAACTGAGCGATGAACCTGATGATGTAATTCAACCTACCCAGCAGGCTCATGACCTCCTTCTTGGTTCTTGGGGGTGGGAGATCCCAAATAGATTTTATTTTTGTCGGGTCCAGCTCAATGCCCCGTCGGCTGACTATAAACCCCAGTAATATCCCGGACGAAACTCCAAAGGCACATCTGGCCAGGTTTAGTTTCAGATCATACTTACGCAGACGTTTGAAGAATTTCCTCAAATGCTAGACATGGTCATCTTGCGTCCTGGATTTAATAATCACATCATCCACGTATACCTCAATCTCCTGATGCATCATGTCGTGGAAAATGGCGGTCATGGCCTTCATATATGTTGCCCCGGCGTTCTTTAGACCGAACGGCATGACTCGGTAACAATAGGTGCCCCAGGGTGTAGTGAAGGCCGCCGTTTCTACATCCTCTTCATCCATCAATACTTGGTGGTATCCAGCATAGCAATCCATGAAAGACTGTACCTCATGTTTGGCACAATTGTCAACCATGATATGTATGTTTGGTAGTGGAAAGTTATCTTTAGGGCTTGCTTTATTCAAGTCTATGTAATCGACACATACTTTGACCTTTCCGTCCTTTTTAGGTACTGGAACACATTGGCCAGCTAGGTGGTGTATTGGACCACCGGGATCACTCCCGCTATTAATTGTTTAGTGACCTCTTCTTTGATTTTGTCACTCATGTCTGTTTTAAATTTCCTCTTCTTTTGTTGGACGAGTGGATAACCAGGGTAGGTTGGCAATTTGTGTACCACCAAATCTACACTTAGTCCGGGCATGTCATCGTTGGACCAAGCAAACACGTCTTTGAATTCAAATAGAAGTTGAATCAGAGCGTTCCTAGTTCTTTCATCAGTGTGGACGCTTATCATGGTTTCTCAAACCTCTTCTACATTACCCAAATTGACGGGTTCCGTTTCATTTAAGTTTGGCTTAGGCTTATTCTCGAATTGTTCTAATTCTCGATTTATTTCCCTAAAAGCCTCTTCTTCATCATATTCCGGTTCTTGACTCATTATTTCGAGGTTGGACAGAGTATTAAGATCAGAGCATGAAGTCTGCAAGCATGTCATGTTATTTATGGCGCACCCTCTTTTTCTATCGCACGGGTTAGGTACGGAGAGATCGGGTTTATGATATTTTGGACAACTCCTTAAAGGAAGAGGTTTAAGGAAGAGTTGCCACCTAACGATTTTTATGGTGCGTTAGGGCACCTAGAGTTGAGAACTCATGAACTAGTTCGCGTTATCAGAGATTGAGTAAGGGCTTGAAATTATTCCAAGGGGAAGGTGTTAGGCACCCCTCAAGATCCACAACTGTGGGTCCCAACCAATAAGTTTTGTGAATTTAGACGGTGAGCAAATAACAAGTAAGGTTCATATAAGAGGGGATTTAAAACAAGTTTGAAAATCTTTAAAAGTTTTTGAGTAACACAAACATTTGAAAAGAATTGTCCTAGGTTTAAAAAAATATGGATCACTTCAATGCAATACCCAGTATGTCACACCTCGAGGAGGCGGCTACACGTGGTATTAGCGCACCGGTCATCACATCCGTGTTCTACCCTTCCCACCCCGTTAGGTTATTTAAAGCGCATGTTGGTTACGAAAGCTTATTGCGTGCCATTACCCGTCCCATCCTATGAGTCCTGGAGGGTGATTGGACCACTAATCCTACAATGTGAGTGCTCTGGACATCCTAGGTTCAAAGGATAAAATACTAGGCGACAAACATAACAAGTAAGACTTCACATATGAAGGAACACATAGGGACAAATAAAGGCTCATAGATACCTCCACAGGTAAACATATAATTGGCACGTCTCAAACACACTTAAAGTCTCAATGATAAGAGTTTAAAACAGGAATTTTAGGATAAAACAGTAAAAACAGTAAATCAAAAGAATCTAATTTTAAAAAAAAAAAACTTAATGAGGGCAAAGGGTTTTGATTGAGATTGAATGATTCAAAAATAACTGATTTGCAAAAATATCGCAATAAGAGATAATGGTACGAACTTAGAAGTGCGGTGTTTTAAAGCTTTCAAGAAAACATAGCAGAAAATCATTTTAGCCCATTTTTGGGAGTAAAGTAGTGATAAGTGACTGGAGCATCAACAAACTTATGAGTAGACAGTGATTAAAGCTTTAGTAGACATAGATGAAAGTTATTAAAGCATGGGTTTGAAATAATTTCTTAAAGATAAGTAAATAAATACAGTGGCTCAACACAAAGTAACAACTATTAGTGTTAAAAGAAATGTAGTAAAAGAGAAGTAAAATGGTATCAAACATAGTGACTTTGAAATGCATACAAATAAGGATTCGAGATGGCACGATTTGGAGCAGAATGAAGCATTTTGAAAACCTAGTAGTTTGAAAAATATGATAGGACAAGCATTAGTGAAAATCAGTAAGAGGGAACATATGCACAACTTCAAAATTGTTTAAGATATAGAGCTGGAGTTTTAATAAAGTAAATGAACTTCAGTGAGATAAACGAAAGTAGGAACGGCAGGGTTCAAAATGTTTAAAGGAAGTGATAAAACTAGAAGAACATAATCGCTTTGATGTTAATACGTATTAGGCCTAAGGTTTTCCTAAGCGTCGCCTATATTGCCTAATTATATCAAAGGTGCACATGCATATTTAAGTCTGATTTTAAGGGATATACTTGAAGGAAAATGTGTCAAACAAATTGTCCATATTTTACGGGTTATTAGATTAAGCAGGCTAGTTAGAAATTTTAACAATTGCAACTCAACGAGTGAAAGATCTTAAGCAACAGGATATCTAATCCACATAGAAGTTCCTAAAAACATGGTTTCTAAGATGAAAATGCAGGAATGACTTTGTGACAGCTGATATTGCTTGTTTATAAACTGATCAGGGTCATGAATTGAGTTTAATAACATGCTGAAAGTGAAAGTCCTAAAACAAGATTTCTAACATGTGAAATGCATGTCCTATGCATGTTATCTAATGCACAAATAAGTAAGTAAGGTCCTATAAGCATGTTTCCTACCCATTTACCTAAGCTAGGCATGCATAACCCCTATATTCACTATCCAGCCCCAATCATTCGTTTACAAATTATTACAGACCATAATAAATGATTTAAAATAATGAAAAGGAAAACAAGAAGTTATTCTATAGGGAGCCTTCAATCAGGCCCAATCTTCCAGGCTCACCCTCTCTCCCGTCTACAGCCTTACATCTACCTCGGTGCGGCAAAGCTCCCAAAGGCCTTAATGAGGGCCCTGGCCAATACCAGCACCCAGCAAATGCTCATGGTTAAACAAGTGCAGTGTAGAGTACCCTTACCTCAATGTCTCAAGGTTCATAGGGAACTCATGGTCCCTAAGTGATGCACGCACTGAGGGGGGTGTAACCTAAAGATCTAGGAATTGTGTGAAGTGCTAAAAGAGGTTAAGAAAGGAGATTTTAAAATCGTTTGGCGACTAGCAGAAGAATTTTTTTTTGAAACAGGAAGTGATGGAACTAATCACAACTCAGTAGAGTTCCAAGCAAACAAACAAACAGGGAAAGGGATGCAGGGATAACATGAGATTAGTTTTGAATAAAGGAAGTAACAACAACTATTCATAAAACATTCAAAAGCAAGGACATGAGTAGTGATAGTAGGTAATCAATTTTAATTATAAGTTTATTACCAATTGGGGATAACCTAATGGAAATAACAAGCCATTATACAACTGCTAAAGAGATCACAGAAGAGAGGCTAGACAATTGATGAAAAAGACACACAAATATGCTAGACATGCAAAGAGAAAAGAGATAGTAACCACATAGTCAAATGACCCCATAGACCTAATGAAGAACATGGAGTAGAGCAGGAGTTAGTGTTAAGCTAGAAGAAGAAGAGAGATCATATAGAGGGATTAGACATGCTAGTGACATGGCAAGCAATAGAACCACAAATAGAAGCACAAAAGAAACACTAAAAACCTTGAACAAAATTGAAGCATGTTGTTTAGAGTACAGTAATATTAACTAGGACATACCAGTGATGTAAGTAAAGAGCAGCAGAAGAGTGTAGTGAATAGCACAGTATTAGCCTTGGCTTAGCAGCCAACTAATAGTAAGCAGTAAAGAGTAACAATAGAGACGAGAGAGAGAGAGAGAGCCAAGAGAAGTAGAACACAAAAGAGTAGTATATAGAGAATTGAGTAATGTTCGACTTGTCCTGTTTAATGCAAGAGTAAGAGTATATATAGTTGAAAACAGATGATCAAATAAGGTAAGAACCACAAAATAGGGTTAAAATGCAGACAAAATCAAATCAGTTGTGAGGAGGTACTTGGTTCCCTTGAATTATGGGATTCAAACCCCAAAATGGTAAAGAACCCATAGAATATAAGGTAAATAGAAGAATGTACAGAATAAAAATAAAGGAAGGATCAAAGTATCATGATAATTAAAGAACTCGTATCAATCAGTAAGCCCTTAAGTTAAGAGATTCCTATTCAAACGGCAATATATATGACACATAAGGTAATAAAATCAGTACCAGACAATTAAGGAAAGAGTCAAGCTTAGTATGCATAGAACAGACAATTAAGGCTAGGTTCAACCAATTCTAATAAGGAAAGCAATTAGGAGTCAGCTGGTAACATAGTCGACCCCAATTAAGGAAAGAAAACATTTTGAAAGTTGAAATTAGTAAGAAAATCAAAACACAAGATTTGTGACAGGTACAAATTACAAGAAATTAGGGATTCGAACAAGAATATCGTTAATTAAAAGAAATTTACCAAACTGCACACCCATAATAGGAAAAAGGATCCACTCGGGAACCCTAACAGGTACAATGAGGCAAAGAGCCTTATAAAATCAAGGATTCAAACTAGAGCATGCTAAAAGATTAAAGAGATTTGACAAATCAAAGCTAATATGGTCAGGAGAAACAAAGAACCAAAGCCCTAATGAACAGGATGGGGATAAAATCTTACAAACTCAGAGTATTCATAAGAAACAAGCACACAAAAAAGTTAAGCGAACACATTATCACAAGACAGATTCAGACTCAACGATTAGAGCCGAAAAACTTAGGGGTTTCAACATGAAATAAAGAGAAACATTCGAATAAACGCTTAAAGATGGAAAAATCACAGAATACTGCTAAAATCAGAAAAGGAGAAACAATTTTGAAAAGAAGTCAAGAAACCTTAATTTGAAAAATGAAGAGTCATTTAATAAAAGTCGAAAAATCTTTAAGGAAGATGACAAGGAAATCGAAATATACCCAGATTTGATACAGATCTTTAAAAGAAATCGAAGCTTCAGAGTTAGGGTTTCAGAGATACCGGAGAAGATGATCAAACCTGCTGTGAAACATGGGGATGGTGGTAGCCGGAGCCTCCTGCGTCGAACCTTGCTAGAGAAGGCTAGAAAACACTCAGGCAGGAGCTTCCATGGCCGCTTTGGCATGGAGGAAGCTTCACAGGGCCTTATAGACGAAGTGCCAGGAGAGCCGGCTTCATGGTGGCCGGTGGTTTTGGGGATGAGCCTAGGAGTGGCCGAAGATGAAAGTGAAATCCATCGGAGAAGATGAGGAGCTAGAAGGCGCTAGAGAGAACTGGGAGCGGAGGGGTCGAGAAAAGAGAGAGAGTGAGATGGGAAATGAGAGACGGGGAGGGGTTTTTGGGTAGGTTAATTAAGGTAATCAATAATCTGGGCCGTTGATCTCGTTTGATCAACGGCTCAAATTTAATGGGGACTGGGCCGAGTATAATGGGGTTTGGGTTTTTAATTGGGTTTGGGAATGGAATTGGGTTTGGGTTGGGTATTTAATTAAGGCTAGATTTTAAAATAAAAATGGCTAGATATTAAATACCCCCAAAAATAGATAAACAATTAAATAAGCTGCCAATAATTGTGCAAAAAATGAAATTGAGTTAAAATAGATGAAATTATAGTAATTAGATAATGTTAAAATATAAAAAATGAATAATTTTCGAATTACAACAATATAAAGTATGCAATTGGGCTATAATTGCAAAATCACTCTTAATTGAAATTAAAGTATACCCAATTGGCCAATTTGTGAAATAATTGAATTTAACAGCTAGAAAATGATTATAAATGATATACTGAGCTGGAAATATTTTTGAAATTATTTATAGCATAGTTTATGAATTATTTGAATATGTAATATTAAAATAAGAAGGAAAATAATTTAATAAAAATATAGAAAAATAGGGAAAAATACTCATTATTACCTTTGAGTAATTTTGAAAGCTTATATGCAAGTTTAAAATAATTTGAGAAAAAACTGGGTATCAACAACTGCCCCTCTTTACCCGGGAAGGATGAAAGAGTTGTTGGGTAAAGATATGATGGCCAATTTGACCGAGATGAAGCTACGGGATAGAATTCGGCCGCACCCTAGTTTCTGAACTGCCTACATATCCCTGATTTTACAGGAATCAGGCTGCATGTAGTTCTGGAATCATCAGTGAAATATACCGATGATATTTTACAAGAACGGACACAAGGTGCATGAAGGGTAAGAGTGTGAAATTGAGATGATGCTGGAGAACTGGAACGATCTGCTCCTGCCTGGTTGGTTGTTCCGACCGGGTTACCTGCAGATGAATGACAAGCGTATATTGTGCGTAATTTAAACTTTATGCAAGTTCCCGTTGGACTATAAATGATGTCTTCGCTTGGTGCGGGATGACGTCCTTAGACCATGATGTTCTGGGCCATGAATCGCTTGGTGCGGGATTCGCAGGCTATGAAATGACGTTCTCGGTCCATGATGATGGTGCCTTCGAACCATGATGCCTTCGAATAATGATATGCAAGTTGAATACGAGAGATCCGCAGGCTATGGAATGATTCTCGGGCCATGCAGATGGTACCTCCAAACGATCACGCCTTTGGACAAGTTGGCGATATTTCAACCCATGAAGAATGCAGTAATATGGTGTTGGCAAGACAGAGCTTAGTCTTGCGATTTGCGAAAGGAAAGAGGGGCAGAGCGTAGCCCGAAATAAAGCGTAAATAAATAACGTAATGAAAGGTGACTGCTTTGAAAAGGTAGAAATGAGCATTAGTGTAGTGCAATAAGATGCGGAGAGAGGTAGCGTAGAACCTCGGAAGGGGGAATAATAGCCTTATGCAAGAAGTAAATGCAGATGGAGGTAGAGCTTAACCTCGGAAGGCAGAAGTTAGCCTTATGCAATGTGAGAAAAAATGCAGAGAGACAATGCTTAGTCTCGGAAGGCAGACAGTTAGCCTTATGCAATGTGAATGCAGATGGAGGTAGGGCTTAACCTTATGCAAGATGGAGACCGAGCTTAGTCTCGGAAGGCAGAAAGTTAGCCTTATGCAATGTGAATGCAGATGGAGGTAGGGCTTAACCTTATGCAAGATGGAGACCGAGCTTAGTCTCGGAAGGCAGAAAAGTAGCCTTATGCAAAGATGCGAATACAGATGGAGGTAGGGATTAACCTCGGAAGGCAGGCTGATAGCCTTATGCAGATGCGAATGCAGATAGAGGTAGAGCTTAACCTCATGCAAGATGGAGACATAGCTTAGTCTCGAGAGGCAGAAAAGTAGCCTCATGCAATGCAGAAAATAAAGTGATAGTAAGAGTTCTTAGCTGATGATAAAGCGCGATGATACGACTGTTGTGAATGAAGTATTGTTTGCAACGATGGTAGTAGTAAGCGTTGGCATGTGCAATGAATTCGAGAGTGCATCCTTGAGAAGCATGCGTCTTTTGGGGGTATTGGGATGTCTCGGGCTTTCGCCGTATTTGTGCCTGCATCCAAAGAAAAATCGTGAGTTCTGTAGAGGGAAGGGTTAGTTCGTATCCCTGCTGGCTCGGATTGGCCTATCTACTTGATGATGATGACTTCGTTCGTACCACATGGGTAGCATTTCTAAAACAAATTGTTTTTGGGAAATAAATATGCATGGTTTTATAAAATATGATATAACATATAGAAAAGAATAGTTTTCTTCGGATGAACCGATGATCATGACTCGGTTCAAGACATTGCAACCTCTCTTGCTGTGGAGATTTGAGGGTCCTCCTCGACATTTTCCCCAGTTTGATGGGTGAAGGCTTCTAGCTGCTATTCGTGCGGTGCTTGGCTTAACTTGCGCCGGAATTTTGAGGTTCCTCCTCAAATTTCTGCCCTAGTTTCCATTCGTGGGGGAAATGAAAATTTTATTAGGATGTGACTGAACCCACAGGGCTGCCTACGTATCCCCTCTCAAACGGGAATAAGGTAAGGCGTAGTTCAATTTACAACATTGATAGAAGCATAATGATTACACATAATAGCGCTTGACTATGTCTGAATTGATTGGTTTAGGCCAAATTTCTCCATCCATTTCTGCCAGTATGAGTGCTCCTCCTGTTAGAACTCGGTGAACCATGTACGGGCCTTGCCAATTGGTAGAGAATTTCCCTTTTCCTTCGTCTTGATGAGGAAAGATTTTCTTTAACACCAACTGCCCCGGTGTGAATCGTCTTGGTCTGACTTTCTTGTTGAAGGCTCGGGTCATTCTGTTATGATATAGCTGACCATGACAACCCGCGTTCATTCTATTTCCATCTATGAGGGCCAATTGCTCATAGCGGCTTCTTACCCATTATGCGTCGCTGAGCTTAGCTTGTTATATAATTCTCAAAGATGGAATTTCAAATTCCGCAGGTATGACGGCTTCTGTACCATATACCAACATGTAAGGAGTTGCCCCGGCTGATGTGCGAACCGTGGTGAGATACCCCAGTAAGGTGAATGATAACTTCTCATGCCATTGCTTGTGCTTTTCTATCATCTTTCTCGGTATCTTCTTGATGTTCTTGTTGGCAGCCTCAACGGATCCATTCATTTGAGGTATGTATGATGTGGATTTCTTGTGCTTGATATTGAAGGTTTCACACATTACTCTCATCAAATCACTGTTGAGATTGGAACCATTATCGGTGATGATTGACTCTGGAACTCCAAACCGACAAACAATGCGGTCGCGAACAAAGTCGACTACTACTTTCTTAGTAATTACTTTGTAAGATGCTGCTTCGACCCATTTGGTGAAATAATCAATGGCAACCAGAATGAACCTGTGTCCGTTGGAGGCGGCAGGCTCGATTGGTCCAATAACATCCATGCCCCAAGCGGCGAACGGCCAGGGTGAGCTTGTTGCATTAAGCTCGCTGGGAGGTACCTTTATCAAATCCCCATGTATTTGACATCGATGGAATTTGTGGACATACTGGATGCAGTCTGTTTCCATGGTCATCCAGAAATAACCATCCCGAAGTATCTTTTTTGCTAGTAAAAACCCGTTCATATGAGGACCGCATGTACCAACATATATTTTCTCCAACAGCTTCGTTGCTTCCTTTGCTTCGACATATCTTAGCAGACCTAGATCGGGAGTCCTCCTATATAGGATTCCTCTGCTGTGAAAGAAGTTGTTTGATAACCTTCGAAGAGTGCTCTTTTGAGTAGCGTTTGCAAGCTCTGGGTACTCTCCCTCTGCCAAGAATTCCTTAATGTCATGAAACCAAGGTTTCCCGTCTGCTTCCTCTTCAACATGGGCGCAGTAAGCCGACTGATTGTGGATCCTCAGTGGGATGGGATCAATGAAGTTCTTGTCTGGATGCTGGATCATAAATGACAAGGTAGCCAATGCATCGGTGAACTCGTTCTGGATTCTGGGAACGTGCCGGAATTCAATCTTTGTGAACCTCCTTCTCAATTCCTGCACACGATGTAGGTATGGCAGTATCTTGGAATTCTTGGTCGCCCATTCCCCTTGAACTTGGTTTATCAGTAAATCGGAATCATAGATCACTAATAATTCCTAAACATTCATGTCAATGGCCAAGTTGAGCCCAAGGATGCAGGCCTCATATTCAGCCATGTTGTTGGTGCAGGGGAACCTGAGTTTGGCGGATACCGAGTAGTGCTGACCAGTTTCTGAAATTAAGACTGCTCCAACACCCACGCCTTTGAAGTTTGCGGCCTCATCAAAGAACATCCTCCAACCGTCGTAGGATTCTGCAATGTCCTCTCCAAAAAATGATACTTCCTCATCGGGGAAATACGTTTTCAATGGTTCATATTCTCCGTCCACACGATTTTCAGCAAGATGATCGGCTAATGCTTGTCCCTTGATCTCCTTTTGAGTTACGTAAATGATGTTAACTCACTTAACAGGATCTTCCATTTAGCTAGCTTGCTAGTGGGCATGGGCTTCTGAAAGATGTATTTGAGAGGATCCATCCTCGATATGAGGTACGTTGTGTTGGTACAAAAAATAATGCCTCAGCTTCTGTGCGACCCAAGTCAAAGCACAACAGGTGCGCTCTAATAGAGAATATCGGGCCTCATACAGAGTAAACTTTTTGCTGAGGTAATAAATTGCTTGCTCTTTCCTCGTTGTTTCGTCATGTTGCCCGAGAACGCAACAAAAAGCTTCATCTAATACGGCCAGGTGGAGTAATAGGGTTTTACCCGGCTCTGGGGGTACCAATACTGGTGGTGTTGAGAGGTACTCTTTGATTCTGTCGAAGGCTTTTTGACAATCCTCAATCCATTTGGTGGCAGAATCCTTTCTTAGCATTTTGAAAATCGGTTCACAAATGACAGTGGACTGGGCTATGAACCCGCTGATATAGTTGAGCGTTCCCAGGAAGCTCATAACATACTTTTTGTTCCTTGGTGGCGGCAATTCTTGGATGGATTTAACCTTTGATGGATCTAGCCCTATTCCTCGACGACTGACAATGAACCCTAGCAGCTTCCCAGCAGGAACCCTGAATGCACACTTCGCGGGGTTAAGCTTCAGATTGTATTTCCTTAACCTGTTGAAGAACTTTCTCAAATCTTCCATGTGATCAACAACTTTCTTTGATTTGATGATGACGTCGTCCACATATACTTCGATCTCATTGTGAATCATATCATGGAATATAGTAATCATGGCTCTCATGTAAGTGGCCCCTGCATTCTTCAGACTGAATGGCATCATTTTGTAGCAATACACTCGCCACGGCGTAATGAATGCTGTTTTCTCAACATCTTCCTCGTCCATCCAAATCTGATGGTAACCATCAAAACAATCTACAAAGGACTGCATCTCGTGCTTGGCACATTTGTCAATTAAGATGTGTATGTTTGGCAAGGGGAAGTCATCTTTCGGACTGGCCCAGTTAAGATCTTGGTAGTCGACGCAGACTCTGACCTTCCCATCATTCTTAGGTACAAGCACAATGTTAGATAACCATGTAGGATATTCGACCACTCGGAGAACCCCGTCGTTGATATGCTTAGTGACCTCTTCTTTGATTTTCAAGCTCATGTCTGGTTTGAACTTCCTGAGCTTTTGCTTCACTGGTGGGCATGTTGGATTGGTTGGCAGTTTGTGGGCCACAATAGATGTACTAAGGCCAGTCATGTCATCATATGACCAGGCGCATATGTCCACATACTCCCTTAAAAAATTCATATATTCCTCCTTTTTTGATGGCGATAAATGAATGCTGATGCGTGTTTCTTTGATGTTCTCTGCGTTTCCGAGGTTGACAACCTCAGTCTCGTCCAAGTTATACTTAGGTCTATTCTCAAAGTTCTCGAGTTCTTTAATAATATCCTCAGGTATATCATCCTCTTCTAACTCGGAATCCATTTTTTGCGTTGCCTTGTTACAGGTCACAATCGTCGGCTTATCAAGATAAGTAATAGTAATGTTGTATAAAGTAAAGTAATGGGGAGGAGAACAATATCAAATAAATATGAATAAATGTAAGATTTATAATTAAATTGGAAATGCTTTGATAAATTGAGTAATTATTTGAACATAAGAGCTCTTTCTTGCAGAAATTAAAAATGCGAAAAGGAAGGAAAAGCTTTAAATAAATAAACTGTAAATAATGTCTGTTTTGTTAGCCTTGCTACCCCGAGGCTCGACGGGCTTTGGTTGTTCGGACAGACCAGCTCTAGAGATATAATGCTAGAGTGCATGAACCAACCTTTGGGGAGGGGAATAATAAAAAGAAACAAAAACAAAATGGTAACAAGTCAGTGAGGATTATAAAGAATATTGTGGTAATTTAAACACGTAATGCAAAAATGTAAAATGCATCCTAAGTTGGGGAACCTCTTTGTGCCCGAGGTAGGCCTAGCGACAAATTAATTTGGAGAACTTGAAATGCTAAATGCCTCATTCTATTGATGTAAAAATGGACGAATCCAAAAATAATACAAAACGATAAGCAAGAAATAAAATCACTAATGGCCATCGGCCTTATTACATTGGTAAAGCGGAAAAGAAAATCCTATCTAATTGGGTCCCAGAAGGACCTTCTCCAAGCTTGGCCCTCTTGTCATATTTTAGATCATGCTGAGTCTGGGGATTTCGTGCCTCGTTTCTGCAAAATAAACAGATTAGGCCCTTACCCCCACCAAACTCGACTATTTAACATCAATAATTAGCATGAGCATTTTAGTTCTCCAAATAAATGCACATAACGTGAAGGCGTCCTTTTGGGTTCTAGGGGAACCCAATGGACTATGGACAAGGCTATCTTAAAGATATTGTGCAGACAAAACGTAAGCGTGGCTAGGTTTGACCATGATGCATGCAACATACAATAGAGTAAGGTTTCTATTGGGGTTTTAGACTGGTACCCTTGAGATGACAACTCAAGGGGGAAGGCACGGAACTGTCGACTGCACCGCTGATCGACTAGTTTTACCACAAATACACCTTTCCGAATTTAGGGGGTGATAATATTGGAATAGCGCAACTACTCATTGTAAGCATTGCTATAGGATTTTGTTTCGGCACAAGTGGGAATATGAATGCGGAGCATGATAAGCATTAAAACAAGTAGGCATATATTTTCATGTTGAGGAAAACGGTAAAAAAAGGAAATACAACAGTTATAATGGAAAGAGGTTACAAAGAAAACATGAAGATATGTCAGTTTCGTTCAGGTAAAATAAATATCTGTAAAAATAAACAATGAACGGTATATACTGGGGAATAGAAAAAGGCATAAGCAGTTAGATACAAATTAAAGGTCCAAATACACAAAGCAAATTGTAATGGTATAAGCCTAGGGAAGGATCCCCAGCAGAGTCGCCATGCAGTCGATGGCCATCCTTTTTCTATCGCATGGGTTAGGTACGGAGAGATCGGGTTTATAACATTTTGGACAACTCCTTAAAGGAAGAGGTTTAAGGAAGAGTCGCCACCTAGCGATTTTTATGGTGCG
>ML244833.1:7508-56290 GCA_005239495.1 Nicotiana undulata | reverse complement strand
GTCTTAGGATGTCTCGGAGCCGTGTCTAGTAGAGCCCTTCTTATCGGTGTGTTGTCGACCACACTATAATTAGGGGGCTACACGTACATTTAGGAAATTACTCTTTTCGTTGTTATTCTATATCGTGCGGTGAGGTGGAAAGTGAAAATGTCCTTGTCTAATTTGTGCTTTGTTCTGAAATTTTTTAGTAATGGCACCAAAGAAGAGAGCTCGACTCGGCCTTGAGGCCAATGCCACCCCAAGTGTGGCTGTGAATCATGTACCTGGTAGTGCGGGTGAGAGTGACTCCTCGGCCTTGAATCTGCCGGACCCTTCTATTCCGGATCAAAGCATTTCTGTTCCTGCGGCGGCGGGGGGTGCCGCAATCCCTCCCACTGATACTCCTGATCCCTCTATAGTTCCAGTTTCCGGTCCCGGTACGTTCAAAGGGGACCTCAAAGGAGCTATTCATATGTTAACTTAGCTAGTGGCCGCTCAGGCCCAAAGATCTCATGCTACCCCTGCGTCCTCCAGCGGACAGGGAGATTCCGCCGCCTCCAGAGTCAACCAGTTTCTGCGGTTGGCCCCTCTAGAGTTCTTAGGTACGGATCCAGAGGCCGATCCACATGATTTTCTTGATGGGATGCACAAGACCCTTCGGGTGATGAAGGCTACATGGACAGAGGGGGTTGAGTTAACTTCGAACAGGCTGAGGGGAGCATCATATTCCTGGTTCGAGATGTGGGAGGGTTCCCGTGGAGAGGGAAGTCCTCCGGCTAGATGGGGCGAGTTCGTGGATGCGTTCATGGATCACTTTTTGCCTGCCGAGACTGTGGCAGCCCGTGCTACTGAGTTTGAGGTCCTCAAGTAGGGCAGTATGAGTGTTTGGGAGTACCACATGGAGTTCGTAAGGTTGTCCAAGTATGCTCCCTAGTTAGTGTCGACCATGGATGCTCAGTTCAACGATTTGTTCAGGGTCTCAGTCCTTTGGTTGTGAATGAGGCTGCTACAGCGGCTTTGCACTCGGACATGAATTATGGGAAGATTGTGGGATTCGCTCAGGCTACGGAGGCTAGAAAGTTGAAGATACGGGCATACATGGAGAGTACCAGCAGAGCTCGGTCGGTGGGTCACTCCGGGAGCGCAGTTTCAGGGGGGAGACCAGTTCAGAGGAGGGGGCCATCAGGGCCATCCCAGTCTTATGCACAGTCTTCAGCCAGTGCACCGCCATCCGTGCACCGTTATCAACCAAATAGTCATTGGAGATAAGGATCTGACAGCAGGATACCCCATCAGTCAGGTCGTCCCGGAGGAAGGTTCCAGCAGCAGGGGAGGGCTCTGTGCCCTCAAAGCGGAGGGTTCCATACTGAGGCCTATTATTTGGATCGCCCGATATGGTACAAGTGTGGGGTGAGGGGTTATCTTCAGCGGGATTGCCGTGCGCCCAGCCAGGGCATGGATAGGGTGTTTGCCCAGTCATTCGGTTCTTTAGCCGCCACATCTTCAGTGCGTCCTCCAGCTCCAGCAGGACGTGGTGTAATTAGGGATGGGGATCATGGTAGAGGTGGACCCAGCCGATTCTATGCTTNCGTGCGCCCAGCCAGGGCATGGGTAGGGGGTTTGCCCAGTCATCCGGTTCTTTAGCCGCCACATCTTCAGTGCGTCCTCCAGCTCCAGCAGGACGTGGTGTAATTAGGGATGGGGATCGTGGTAGAGGTGGACCCAGCCGATTCTATGCTTTGAGTGGTCGCCAGAACGCGGAGGCTTCTCCAGATGTTGTCACAGGTATTCTGAATGTTCAAGCACTTGATTGCTATGCTCTTATTGATCCGGGGTCCTCCTTGTCCTATGTTACCCCGTTTATTGCTTCAAGTTTTGGGATAAAACCCGAGCAGCTTCATGAGCCGTTCTCCGTATCAACTCCGGTTGGTGATTCTATCACAGCAGCCCGAGTCTATAAGAATTGTGTTGTCACGGTATGTGGTCGCGTTACCACGGCAGATCTTACGGAGCTTGGGATGGTAGATTTTGATATTATTATGGGAATGGACTGGCTTTATTCGTGCTTTGCTAAGCTCGACTACCGAGCGAGAGTCATGAGACTCGAGTTTCCTAATGAGCCGGTTATTGAGTGGAAGGGGAATGGTGTGGTGCCGAAAGGTAGGTTTATCTCCTGCCTTAAGGCCTCGAAGATGATTAAGAAGGGGTGTATCTATCATTTGGTCCGGGTCGCGGACACCGCTTCAGAAGTGTCGGCCCCCGAGTCCGTGCCAGTTGTGAATGAGTTTCTTGAAGTATTTCCGGACGAGATTCCAAGGATTCCGCCAGATAGAGAGATCGATTTTGGGATTGATGTACTACCAGATACGTATCCAATATCTATTCCACCATACAGAATGGCGCCAGCAGAGTTAAGGGAGTTAAAAGAGCAGTTGAAGGATTTATTAGATAAGGGGTTCATTCGGCCGAGTGTGTCGCCGTAGGGTGCTCCGGTTCTTTTTGTTAGGAAGAAGGATGGGTCGCTTCGGATGTGTATTGATTATCGGCAGCTCAACAAAGTCACTATCAAAAACAAGTATCCATTGCCTCGAATAGATGATTTGTTTGATCAATTGCAAGGTGCGAGGTTCTTCTCCAAAATTGATTTACGGTCTGGGTATCATCAGTTGAAGATCAAAGAGCAGGATATTCCTAAGACCGCCTTCAGGACTCGTTATGGTCATTTTGAATCTTTGGTAATGTCCTTTGGGCTGACCAATGCTCCAGCAGCTTTTATGGATCTTATGAATCGGATTTTCAAGCCATTTCTAGACTCCTTCGTGATTGTTTTTATTGATGACATCCTTGTCTACTCGCGGAGTCGGGAAGATCATGCTAATCACCTCAGAGTAGTCCTGCAGGCTCTTCATCATCACCACCTGTATGCTAAATTTTTGAAATGTGAGTTTTGGCTAGAATCACTCGCGTTTTTGGGTCATGTTGTTTCCAGAGAAGGGATTCAGGTTGATCCCCAGAAGATCGCGACAGTGAAAGATTGGCCTAGACCAATGACCCCGACGGAGGTTCGCAGTTTCTTGGGTCTAGCTGGGTATTATCGGAGGTTTGTGGAGGGATACTCTACCCTCGCCTCCCCATTGACTAAATTGACGCGGAAAGCAGTGAAGTTCCAGTGGTCCGACGCTTATGAGAAAAGTTTTCAGGAATTGAAATCGAGATTGACTTCGGCACCGGTATTGACCTTGTCAGAAGGTATAGAGGGATTTGTGGTTTATTGTGATGCTTCAAGGGTTGGTTTGGGGTGTGTGTTGATGCAACATGGGAAGGTCATAGCATATGCTTCAAGGAAACTCAAGAATCACGAGAAGAATTATCCGACGCATGATTTGGAGCTCGAGGCTATGGTGTTTGCATTAAAAATTTGGCGGCATTATCTTTATGGGGTCCACGTGGACGTGTTCTCAGACCACAAGAGTCTTCAGTATTTATTCAAGCAGAAGGAACTGAATCTAAGGCATCGGAGGTGGTTAGAATTGCTCAAAGATTATGATATGAACATTTTGTACCATCCAGGGAAGGCGAATGTGGAGGCCGACACTCTCAGTCGGAAGTCTATGGGTAGTTTGTCTCATTTGGAAGCAGATCAGAGGCCCTTGGCTAGGGAGGTTTATCAATTGGCCAGTTTGGGGGGTTTGTCTTTCGACCTCAGGCGAAGGGGAGGTTATGACGCACAATGGGGCAGAATCGTCACTGGTAGCGGAAGTCAAAGCAAAGCAGTTTAGTGATCCAGCATTGGCACAATTGAAGGAGGCAGTTCTGAATAACAAGATTTCGGCATTTTCACTCGGCACCAATGATGGATTATTGCGATGTCAAGGTAGGCTATGCGTTCCAGATGTGGATAATCTTCGGGAGAGGGTAATGGCGGAGGCTCATAGCTCCAGGTATTCTGTGCACCCAGGTTCTACAAAAATGTATCATGATCTCGGGGAAATTTATTGGTGGAGCGGTATGAAGAGGGATGTGGCGGACCTTGTATCCAAATGTTCAAATTGTCAACAGGTGAAGGCCGAGCATCAGAGGCCCGGTGGGTTAACCCAGCTTATGGAAATACCAATATGGAAGTGGGAAATGATTAATATGTATTTCGTGGTAGGGTTACCTCGCACTCAGTGCAAGTTTGACTCGATTTGGGTGATAGTGGATCGACTTACGAAATCAGCTCACGTTTTGCCAGTCAAGTCCACTGATATNGGTAAATCTCAGCACGGCTTTCCATCCACAGACTGACGGTCAGGCAGAGCGGACTATTCAGACGCTCGAAGATATTCTACGGGCTTGTGTTTTAGACTTCAAGGGTAATTGGGATGATCATTTTCCGCTTGTCTAATTTGCTTATAATAATAGCTTCCATGCTAGTATCCGGATGGCCCCGTTTGAGGCATTGTACGGAAGGAGGTGTAGATCTCCGATCGGATGGTTCGAGGTTGGTGAAGCAGAATTGTTAGGACCAGATCTTGTGCACCAAGATATGGAGAAAGTTAGTCATTCAGGAAAGGATGAAAACTGCTCAGAGTAGCCAGAAATCTTACGCCGATGTTCGCCGGAGAGAATTAGAATTCCAAGTAAATGATTGGGTGTTCTTAAAGGTGTCTCCCATGAAGGGAGTGATGCGGTTTGGGAAGAAAGGGAAGTTGATCCCTAGGTACTTCGGGCCGTATCAGATTGCTCAAAGGGTAGGGCAAGTAGCTTATAGGTTGGAATTTCCCCCTGNCGTATCGGATTGCTCAAAGGGTAGGGCAAGTAGCTTATAGGTTGGAATTTCCCCCTGAGTTGTCATTAGTACATCTGGTGTTCCACGTGTCCATGTTGAAAAGGGTAATTGGAGATCCATCCACCATCGTGCCAGTCAAAACCATTAAGGTAAATGAAGAACTATCATATGAAGAGGTTCCGATTGCTATTCTTGATAGGCAAGTCCGTAAATTTAGAAATAAGGAAGTTGCTTCAGTCAAAGTGTTATGGCGAAGTCAGCAAGTCGAAGAAGCTACATGGGAAGCGGAGAAGGAAATGAAAGAAAAGTACCCCCACTTGTTTGAATGAGTCTAGTAGTGAATCGTGCGTGTTCCTATTCCTAGGCAATTGTAAGTTGTGGTTAATGTTGCATAAGAAGGGACCCTAACTTGTTTTCCCCTAAAAAGCCTTCGTGTTGTAACTTTTCTATTTATACCACAATTGTTTGTGCTGCCCTTACTTGAAAAATATGTGACCCCTTTAAAGCAAATAAAAGTTTTGTGAAACAAATGTGCTAAGTAAGTGATTAATGGTAGTGTAGATTGGTAATGGTTAAATGAATTGTCTATGATCTATTGAGGTGATTGAACTGTATGGGGCGCACTGAAATGGCCCAAAGTTATGTGCAAATATGTCACACTAATTGAATCATGTGCAATTGTGAGGTAAGGACTTGGTGTGAGAGCTATTTAATGGTTAAAACTGTGTAATTCTGCTTGAAAATGTGTTTCAGGGGTTCTCTGACAGGTAGATAGGCCTAATTACAAAGGAAACTCTGGCGAAATTTTCTGAAAATATTGAAGTTAGTGTAAATTGGGAAGTTTGCATATCATGTTTTCAAAACCAAATGATTTCAAAAATCCTCATTCGAGGACGAATGTTTTTAAGGGGGGGAGAATGTAAAGACCCGTAAAATTTCTTGCTTAAAATAATGGCCGAACGAGTCCCCGAGTTGCTTTTACTGTGGAAATTCCTAAAACGGACCTAATTTGAACAAAAAGTACCCCGGGAGCTTAGGAGTTAAATTTTCCATAAATTGGGTGTTATGCGATCGCATAACGTGTATGCGGACCGCATAGTGGTCGCATACACAGGCAGATCACTGCCCAACTGAAGGACAACTATGCGGTCCAATCTGCGACCGCATTTCGGTTCTGCGGATCGCATAGCTGTCGCATTATTGCCTTTGAGTTTTGGGGAGGGATGTTATGCGACACACTATGCGATCGCATAACGAGTATGCGGACCGCATAGTGGTCGCGTACCTGGGCAGATTGTTTTCAAATTCTAGCCTACCTGAGGGCCATTCTGCGATCCAATATGCGGACCGCATGTCAGGAATGCGATCGCATTCCTGACCGCATATTCGACACGATCTTTTAATTTTCTAAATTTTTATACCCGACCCCAGTTTTATTTAACCCCTGCCCCCTTTCATTTTAACTGATTTCTAAACAAAATAGAGAGAAGTGAGAGTGGGTTCTAGGGAGAGAAGTCCTCATCTTCCCCAAATTGGTCCTCCATCTCTACCCAGGCTTGGAATTTTGTCGAGTAGTCATCATCTTCTTCATCATAAGAGGTAAGTCTTCACCCTATTTTTCTCAAATTCTAGGAATTTAGCTAAGAATAAAACACACATAGGTTGGTTCTTGAGAATGAAAGTTGAGACCTTGCATGCATGTGAATAATCTTCCATAACCTAGTAAAGGGAAGCAAGTAGAGTAATCTTTCACTAAAAAGGGTTTAGTCAATCTAAGGGATCACATCCTGTTTGATAAAATGCTCAAATGAATTCGAGACTCCTAATTCTAAGGTAAATATTTCACATTGTGAACTAGATTGACGGTGCTAGGCGGTTTGGTGAATTGCAATAAAAATTAAAAAGGGGAAACTCGACTCTAGGTATGTATGGCTAACTTTAATCTTTGTAAAATCGCTTTGTGGTGTCCGAGTATACGGTATGTGTATTGGTGTGAATGTGTGCAACTGGTTGTTCGAATTGTGTTGAAGCGTGAAGTGTATTCCTTGTCTGTCTTTAGTTGATCACCACACTACTATGCTATGTGAAATGATGCTAGTAGGATAAGGAGTCCAAGATTATGAATGTATATGCTAAAGGCTGTGTAACAAGTAATGAAAAGGAGTTGTGGTGTGATGTAATTGAATAAAAAGGCTGTGGTAATATCGTATATGATTCACTGATTGGTAAGGTTTGTTGTGGCACGATTTTCCCTTTATACGTATTGTGGGTTGTAAAGAAGCTGTATTCCTAGTGCTGAAATTTTTTGTGATTAAATTGTGAATTGTCATTGTTGATATGAGATATGATTGTTTGGTGGGATCGGGTTGCGCGCCGCAACAGGAGGGATAAGGGTGATATGTGAGAAGTGATAAGGGTGTGATGTGATTGTCCGGTGGGATCGGGTTGCACGCCGCAACAGAAACACAACCAATGATTGTGATTGTCCGGTGGGATCGGGTTGCACGCCGCAACAGAAACATAATAAATGATTGTGATTGACAGGTGGGATCGGGTTGCGCGCCGCAACAAAGAAATAAGGGTGAAATGTTGAGAAGGGAAAAGGGTGGAATTGCGATTGTGATTGTGATGAAGTGAAAATTGTGGAACTTCCATTGTGTATCTTTCTATATCTTGTGCAGTGATTGTGTGACTCACTGTCTGTCTCTTGCCTCTGCATTATATAGTTTACTTAGAGTAAAGTTTGTTCATACATACCAGTACAATTCAAATGTACTGACGTCCCTTTGTCGGGGGCGCTACATTCTTGTGATGATTGTAGGTGGTTCTATAGCAGGTACTCCAGCCCACCGACAGTAGTGCCTCCTCTACGTCCTATCAGCTATTTTGGTGAGCCCCTCTCCTCTCGGGGCCTAGTGTGGTTCATGCCACCTCTTCTTCCGAATTTTTATTTTGGTATTTGTGTAAGATATAGCCGGAGCCTTGTTACCGGCAAGTATTATATAACTCCTTCGTACTCTTAGATGCTCCGTAGACAAGAAATGTGGGTTATGTACATATGTATTTTGGGCAGTATAAGTTGTAGACCGCGTAAAGTAAACCTGTATACTATGTATATTTTGTAAGTATTGTACCACATGTGGGAAATGACAGAAATCTATAATTAAATTCGAGGTTGTAAGAATGTGTCTAAATTATAATTGAATAATGTATATTGGAATCTCGGGATAATATGTGGGATGGAAAAAGGAATCCAGGTCCGCTTGACTGGGGCTACCCGGTCGAGTGCCGGTCGCGTCCCTCGGTTTTGGGGCGTGATAGTATGCCATGTATGGGGCCTTGTGCCGATCTGATTACACCCTCAGGGGGTATTTTTCCACTATTCTCACACGAATTTCTGATAGAAAATATAAACTCAGTCATGTTTTACACCTGTTGCTGTTTATTACTGTTATCACCTTGTTTCTAAGATATTGAGAGGTATTGTGGGCTGAGTCCCCGTGAGTTGTGATGAGTTGCCGGAGTGGCTTGTGAGGATGACTGAGTGAGACCGAGAGCCAGATTTGTGAGGATAGTTATGGATCGGGCTGCGCGCCGCAGCATATTATACATTTATATGTATATATGGATTGGGCTACACGGCGCAACGAGATATATATTAAATCAGACTACACGCCGCAACGATATAACGCTCGGGCTGTAGGAGCCCCTCCAGGAGTCTGTACACCCCTAGAGAGCGCAGTCGACTATGATTTGGATCGGGCTTCACACTGCAACGGATATTATGTGGATCGGGCTGCACGCCACAACGATTATATATGTACATGATACCTATTGAGTGAGAGTGCTGAGTGTGAACATTGACTTATGATAGTAGAGTCACGAGTGACTGAGAGGCCTTATTTACGAGGGACACAGTGCCTGAGGGGCTATTATTTATGAAACTATTATTTTTCTCACTCTTCTATACACTGAGCCTCTTTGATAAATGTTGAACTAATGTTTTGTACAAGTTTAAACGAAAAAACTGGAGTTTGTGAAATATTTGATAAATGTAGGTATTTGACTTGATCTATTTACCTTTATTGGCACTTATTTTATGAAATTATTAAGTTTAAATGCTCGACACTGCACTCAAGTCTTTAGTTATGGTTGTTACTTACTGAGTTGGCGTTCACGTTACTCCCTGCACCATGTGTGCAGATTCAGGTACCGGATCAGAGCGCTAGTTGATTCTCATCTGCGTGGAGTTCGCTCAGGGATTGAGGTAGCTTTTCGGCGTCCACAACTTGCCCCCTTCCTTTACTATTTCTATTGTTTTTATTAAAAATTCCGGACTTGTATTAGTAATGGGATAGTATCACATTGTATTACTCCATAGATTCTTATGACGGTTGACTCCAGATGTTTGGGGCCGTGGTTAGACTTGATCGCTTTTATTATTACTATTGTTGAACATGTTTTAAAAAGGGAAACTATAATAGAATATGATATCTTATAATTTTTACGGAATGTGTTATCTGTCATTTGAGGTAAATTGGCTAGCCTAGTTTCACGATAGGAGCGATCACGACCAATATTGATTTTGGGGTCGTGACAAGTTGGTATCAGAGCCTAGGTTACATAGGACTCACTGGTCATGAGCAGGTTTAGTAGAGGCTTTCGGATTGGTACGGAGACGTCTGTACTTATCTTCGAGAGGATACAAAACCGTTAGGAAAAATCTCACATTCTTGAATTCTGTCGTGCAAATTTGTTGATTCTAGAAATCTAAACTTTTTTTTGTTTCATTCTCTCACAGATGGTGATGAAACGCGCTACCGATCAGGGTGACCAGACAACAGCTAGACCAGCGACAGGTCGAGGCCGCGATCGAGGCCGTGGTAGAGGTTGGGGTGCATCCCGTGCAGTAGCCAGGGTAGTACCTGTAGACCCACCTATTGCTCAGGATCAGGTTCCCTCTGCAGATGTTCCAGCGGGATCGGATCTGGCACCGTCAGTGCCTATTGTGATTCCAGGTCTTCAGGAGACTCTAAGTCATATTCTGATTGTGTGCACCAGTGTTGCTCAGGCAGTCGTTGTTTCTACTACTGCCGCTACTTCTCAGGCCGGGGGAGGCACCCAGACTCTAGCTGCCTGGACACCTGAGCAGGTTACCCAGGGGCTCCAGACACCGGGGGCAGCTCCAGCCCAGCCGGTCGCCCCAACTCAGGATTTTGTGATCCCAGTTATGCCGGATGATGAGCAACGCAGGTTGGGGAGATTTAGTAGACTTTAGCCTCTGACAACAGTGGTGCTGAGGGCAAGGATGCCCAGGGTTTCTTGGACAAGTGTCAGATAATGCTTCGTACTGCAGGGATAGTGGAGACCAGTGGGGTCTCATTTGCTACCTTCCAGTTTTTAGGGGCTGCTTTTACTTGGTGGAAGTCTTATGAGAGGCGTAGGCCTGTTGGTGCAGCACCCCTTACTTGGAAACAGTTCTCCACTGTCTTATTAGAGAAGTATGTTCCCTAGTCTCACAGAGAAGAGCTGCGTAGGCAGTTCGAGCAACTGCGTCAGGGAGAGTTTACTGTGACACAGTATGAGATGAGATTTTTAGAGCTAGCTCGTCATGCTTCAGATTTGATCCCTTATGGGAGGGAGAGGATCAGGAGGTTCGTGGATGGCCTCACTTATTAGCTTTGTATTTTGATGACTAGAGAGAGGGTATCAAGTGCTACTTTCGAGTAGGTTGTTGATATTGCTCGGGATAGTGAGTCAGTTCACCGTCAAGAGCGAGAGGAGAGGGAGGCCAAGGGCCTCGTGGATCTGGTAGTTTCAGCGGTACTCCTTCCAGAAGGCAGTTTCATTAGGGCAGAGGCCGATCATTTAGGCCTCCTCAGCCAGTCCGCCCAACTTATAGTAGTGCATCATCGGGGCAGGGTCCCCGCAGTTCTCATCTGGGCCGTTCTTCATTTAGTGCTCTTCCAGTCCAGAGTTCATCTCGAGCACCATCAGTTCAGGGTTCCTCTATGCATGGTTCTTCTAGTGGATATCCCGGTGCCAGGGGTTCCCTTCAGTCCCCGTCTCTAGCACCAAGGAGTTGTTATGAGTGTGGAGAGCTCGGGCATATGAGGAGACAATGTCCTCGTCTTCCCGGGGGATCATCTTTATAAGGGGGTCAGCCATCGACTTCAACTCCAGTTACTTCACACCCGCCTAGGCAACTAGGGGTAGGGGCCAGACAACTAGAGGTCGCCCTAGAGGGGGAGGTCGATCAGGTGGAGGTCATGCTCGTTGTTATGCACTTCCAGCCAGTCTAGATGCTATAGCCTGAGATTCAGTGATTACAGGTATTGTCTCAGTCTATCACCGAGATGCTTCGGTCTTATTTGATCCGGGTTCCATGTATTCTTATGTTTCATCATACTTTACTCATTTTCTAGATATGCCCCGTGAGTCTTTAGTTACATCTGTTCATGTGTCGACTCCGGTGGGCGATACTATTGTTGTGGACCGTGTGTATCGGTCATGTGTTATATCTATTGGGGCTCTGGAGACCAGAGTGAACCTGTTGTTGCTTAGTATGGTTGATTTTGATGTGATATTGGGCATGGATTGGATATCTCTGTATCATGCTGTTCTTGATTATCAGGCTAAGACCGTGACCTTAGATATACCAGGATTTCTGAGGGTAAAGTGGAGAGGTTCTATTGAGTATGTGCCTAGTCGGGTGATTTCATACCTAAAGGCCCAACGTATGGTAGAGAAAGGGTGTTTATCGTATTTGGCTTTTTTGAGGGATGTCAGTGTTGAGACTCCCACTATTAATTCTGTTCCAGTGGTCCGTGATTTTTGGACGTGTTTCCTGCAGACCTGCTAGGTATGCCACCTAACAGGGATATTGATTTTGGTATTGATCTGGTGCCAGATACTCACCTTATTTCTATTGCACCTTATCATATGGTACCAACGGAGTTGAAGGAATTGAAATAACAGCTTCAGGAACTCCTAGATAAGGGGTTCATTCGTCTTAGTGTGTCACCTTGGGGTGCACCAGTGTTATTTGTGAAGAAGAAAGATGGTTCCATGAGGATCTGTATTGACTATAGGCAGCTGAACAAGGTTACAGTCAAGAATAAGTATCCTTTGCCTCGCATTAATGATTTGTTTGACCATCTTCAAGGAGCCAAAATGTTCTCTAAGATTGACTTGAGATCCGGGTATCATCAGCTGAAGATTCAGGATTCTAATATTCCCAAGACGACTTTCAGGACTCGTTATGGTCATTACGAGTTTATGGTGATGTCTTTTGGGCTGACCAATGCCCAACGTGTTTCAGTCATATTTGGATTCCTTTGTTATTGTGTTCATTGATGACATCCTGGTATATTCTTGTATCTAGGAGGAGCATGCTCAGCATTTGAGAATTGTATTACAGAGATTGAGGGAGGAGAAACTTTATGCAAAGTTCACCAAGTGTGAGTTTTGGCTTGGCTCAGTAGCTTTCTTTAGGCACGTGGTGTCCAGTGAGGGTATTTAGGTTGATCCGAAGAAAATAGAGGCGGTGCAGAGTTGGCCCAGACCGTCCTCAGCTACAGAGATTGGGAGCTTCCTTGGTTTGGCAGGGTATTACCGTTTCTTTATGGAGGGATTTTCTTCTATTGCTTCGCCCTTGACCAAATTGACCCAGAAGGGTGCTCCATTCAGGTGGCCGGACGAGTGTGAGGAGAGCTTTCAGAAGCTCAAGACTGCATTGACCTCAGCTTCAGTATTAGTATTTCCATCAGCTTCAGGTTCTTATACCGTGTATTGTGATGCCTCAAGGATAGACATTGGTTGTGTTTTTATGCAGGAGAGTAGGGTGATCTCCTACGCCTCACGCCAGTTGAATAATCATGAGAAGAATTATCCCGTACATGATCTCGAGCTAGCAGCCATTGTTCATGCCTTGAAGATTTGGCGTCATTATTTGTACGGTGTGCATTGTGAGGTTTTTACTGATCACCGTAGTCTTCAACATCTGTTTAAGCAAAAGGATTTGAATTTGCGTAAGATGAGATGGTTGGAGCTTCTCAAGGACTATGATATCACTATTCTATACCACCCGGGAAAGGCCAATATAGTGGCCGATGCCTTGAGTCGCAGAGTAGAGAGTTTGGGGAGTCTAGCATATCTTCCAGCAGCAGAGAGACCATTGGCACTTGATGTTCAGGACTTAGCGGGCCAGTTAGTGAGATTGGATCTATCAGAGCCCCACCGGGTATTGGATCGTGTAGCCTCCAGGTCTTCTTTTTATGACCAGATCAGAGAGCGCAATATGATGACCCACACTTGCTCGTTCTTCAGGACAGTTCGGACGAGGTGATGCCAGGGATGTAGTTATTGGTGATTATGGGGTTATGAGGATGAAGAGTCGGATTTGTGTGCCCAATGTGGATGGGCTTCGAGAGTTGATCCTAGCAGAGGCCCATAGCTCGCGGTATTCCAGCCATCCGGGTGCCGCAAAGATGTATCAGGATTTGAGACAACATTATTGGTGGAGGCAGATGAAGAAGGATATCGTTGAGTTTGTGGCTCGGTGTCTCAGCTGCCAGCAGGTCAAGTATGAGCACAAAAGACAAGGGGTATTGCATCAGAGGTTGGATATTGCGGAGTGAAAGTGGGAGCGGATCGCCATGGACTTTATAGTTGGGCTCCCACGGACTTCGAGAAGATTTGATGCTATATGGGTTATTGTGGATTGGCTGACTAAGTCCGCGCACTTCATTCTTGTTAGCACTACTTATTCTTCGGAGCGGTTAGCTGAGATATATATCAGGGAGATTGTCAGGTTGCATGGTGTCCCATTTTCTATCATTTCTGATAGAGGTACTCAGTTCACATCTCAGTTTTGGAGGGCTGTGCAAAGAGAGTTGGGTACTTAGGTCGAGTTAAGCACAACATTTCATCCTCAAACTGACGGGCAGTTAGAGCTCACTATTCAGATTCTGGAGGACATGTTGCGTGCATGTGTCATTGATTTTGGGGGTTCATGGGACCAGTTTCTTCCACTTGCGGAGTTTGCATATAATAATAGTTATCCGTCGAGTATCCAGAGGGCTATGTATGAGGCTTTGTATGGTAGGAGGTGTAGATGGTTGGTTGGTTTGAGACGGGTGAGGCTAGGCTATTGGGCACAGATTTGGTACAAGATGCGTTGGATAAGGTGAAGTTGATTCAGGAGCGGCTTCGCACGACGCAGTCTAGGCAGAAGAGTTATGCAAACCAGAAGGTCCGGGATGTGTGTTTCATGGTTGGGGAGAAGGTTCTACTGAAGGTGTCACCCATGAAGGGTGTCATGCGGTTCGGGAAAAAAGGCAAGTTGAGTCCCCGGTTCATTGGACCATTCGAGGTGCTTCAGAGAGTTGGAGATGTGGCTTATAGGCTTGCTTTGCCGCCTAGTTTATTGAGTGTTCATCCGGTATTTCATGTTTCCATGCTCTGGAAGTATGTTGGTGACCCATCTCATCTTTTGGACTTCAGAACGGTTCATCTTGAGGATGATATCTCTTATGAGGTAAAGCCGGTGGCTATTTTGGGTCGTCAGGTCAGAAGGTTGAGGTCTAAGGATATAGCTTCAGTGAAGGTGTAGTGGAGAAAGCAGCCGGTGGAGGAGGCCACCTGGGAGACCGAGCGGGTGATGCAGAGCAAATATCCTCACTTATTTGAGACTCCAGGTATGTTTCTAGACCCGATTGAGGACGAACGTTTGTTTAAGAAGGGGGAGAATGTAACGACCCGACCGACCGTTCCATGAGATTTTCCCCGTTTCCCCTATTTCTACTTTATCACATGTTGTATAACCAATTCATGTTGTGTTGGGTCGGTTGGTTCGGTTCGGAGTGGTCGTGGTGAGAAATGAGACACTTAGTCTCTTAAATTGGCCTTAAGGTTAGAAAAGTCAACCGGGAGTTGACTATTAGGTAAACAACCTCGGAATGTGTATTTTATGGCTCGGATAGCTTCGTTAGGTTATTTGGGACTTAGGGGTGTGTTCGGAATGTAATTTTGATGTCCGGAGTAGAATTAGGCTTGAATTGGCGAAATCGAGTTTTTGGCGATTTCTAATCGGCAGACGAAAATTAGCTATCGGTGTCGGAATAGAATTCTGGAAGTTGGAACATGTTCGTAGTATCATTTTGGAGGTGTGTGCAAATTTTCAGGTCATTCGGGCGAGGTTTGGGTAGTTTCGACATCATTGGTGAGTTTCGGAAGTTAGAGAATCCTTAGGCTTGAATCATGGGCTGAATTGGTGTTTCGATGTTATTTTGGGTGTTCCGAGGGTTCGGCTAAGTTCAAATAATCATTTATGACTTGTTTGCATTTTTGGTTGGGGTCCCGAGGGGCTCGTGATGATTTCAGATAGCCATCGAGGAATTGAAAGTTGGAAATTTGCAGCTGAATCTGCTGGTTCTGGTGTAACCGCACCTGCGGTTAGGGGACCGCAGGTGCGAGACCGCATGAGCGAAGGAAGAATCGCAAATGCGAAAATGGGCTAGGGGCTATGAAGCCGCAGAAGCGGAAAAGTTTCCGCATCTACGTGTCCGCAGGTGCGGTTGGACGAGCGCAGAAGCAAAAAATGGGGCCCTTAAGTGAATCCGCAGGTGCTCACCTGGGACTGCATGTGCGTCTGCAGGTGCGGTTTCCCTGGGCAGAAGGTATATAAAGTGGCCTTCGCGAAATTTAGCCATTTTTCACCATTTGTATTCGGGTTTGGAGCTTTTGAAGAGAAAATTGAGGAGGGATTCGTGGAATAACACCCGGAGGTAAGGATTCTTAATTCACTACTCGATTATGATGATTTCTACCCGGTTTAACATGAAATTTATGAGGATTAAGGGTGAAAAGTGAGGAGTTAGGGCTTGAGATTTCTAGACTTTGAATTGGGGATTTGAGGGGCCATTTGGGGTCCGATTTTGATGTTCTTGGTATGTATAAACTCGGGGAAGGATGAGGATTCATGTAGTGTGATTTTTATCGAGTTTCGAGATGTGAGCCCAGGGGTCGGGTTTGGCCAATTTCGAGATTTGTGCTTAATTTTGATAATTTTCGAATGGGTTTCGTCTCCCTAGCATATATTGATAACATTAATCTGATTTTTGTTAGATTTGGAGCGATCGGAGGCCGATTCGAGGGGCAAGAGCATTGCGGATTAGTATTCGGGCCGGTTTGAGGTAAGTAACGATGGTAAATTTAAACCTGAGGGTATGAAACCCCGATATTTCGTACTGTTTTGATAAATGAGGTGACACACATGCTAGGTGACGAGCGTGTGGGCATGCACCGATAGGGATTGTGACTTGGTCCGTCCCGTAGCGGCTATTAAGCTGCGTGTTTGATTTGAAACCACATGATATCCTGTGTTTTAGAGACTTATACTTTATTATGGGTTGTATGCCATGTTTGGGGCCTTGTGCCTACCTGCTTAGACCCTTAGGGGGTATTTTTCAACTATTCTCACACTAATTTATGATAGAAAATATAAACTCAGTCATGCTTTATACCTGTTGATGTTTATTACTGTTATCACCTTGTTTCTAAGATATTGAGAGGTATTTTGGGCTGAGTCCTTGTGAGTTGTGATGAGTTGCCCGAGCGGCTTGTGAGGATGACTGAGTGAGGCCGAGAGCCAGATTTGTGAGGATAGTTATGGATCAGGCTGCCCGCGCAACATATTGTACATTTATATGTATATATGGATAGGTCTGCACGCCGCAACGAGATATATATATTGGATCGGGCTGCACGCCGTAGCGATATAGCACTTGGGATGTAGGAGCCCCTCCAGGAGTTTGTACACCCCTAGTGAGAGAAGTCGACTATGATTTGGATTGGGCTGCAGGCCGCAGCGGTTATATATGTACACGACACCTGTTGAGTGAGAGTGCCGAGTGTGAGCATTGACTTATGATAGTAGAGTCACGAGTGACTGAGAGGCCTTATTTACGAGTGACACTGTGCCTGAAGGGCTATTATTTATGAAACTATTGTTTTTCTCACTTTTATTTACACTGAGCCTCTTTGATAAATGTTGAAATAATATTTTGTACATGTTTAAACGGAAAACCTGGAGTTTGTGAAATATTTTGTAAATGTAGATATTTTACTTGATCTATTTACCTTCACTGGCACTTATTTTATGAAATTATAAAGTTTACATGCTCGTCACTGCACTCGAGTCTTTAGTTATGGTTGTTACTTACTGAGTTGGCGTACTCACATTACTCCCTGCACCATGTGTGCAGATATAGGTACCGGATCAGAGTGCCAGTTGATTCTCATCTGCGTGGAGTTCGCTTAGGGATTGAGGTAGCTGTTCCGTGTCCACAACTTGCCCCCTTCCTTTCCTATTTCTGTTGTTATTATTAAAAATTTCGGACTTGTATTAGTAATGGGATAGTATCACATTGTATTACTCCATAGATGCTCATGACGGTTGACTCCTGATGTTTGGGGTCGTGGTTAGACTTGATCGTTTTCATTATTACTATTGTTGAACATGTTTTAAAAAGGGAAACTATAATAGAATATGATATCTTATAATTTAAACGGAAAGTGTTATCTGTCATTTGAGGTAAATTGGCTAGCCTAGTTTCACGATAGGCGCCATCACAGTCAGTATTGATTTTGGGGTCATGACAATCATCCCGTGGAAAATGGACAATTGAGTTAACAAATAAGATTATTATCAATAATTTGAAGATAAAATTAGAAGAATCAAAAGGCAATTGGCCTAATACCAGGAGTATTATGGGCTTATAGAACAACTGCAAAGACCGGCCCGGGAGAAATGCTATTTTCACTTGTTTATGGCTCGGAAGCCTTAATCCCAGTTGAAATAGGAGATCCAAGTATGAGATTCACACTAGCATGGAAGAATCAAATGATGAAGAATTAAGAACGAACTTGGATTTACTCGAGCAAAGAAGAGAAGCAACTCTAATAAGAATGGCAACACAAAAGCAAATAATTGAACGATACTACAACAGGAAGGCTCATTTCAGATACTTCAAGATTGGGGACTTTGTTCTCAAAAAAGTTTTTCAATCAATAAAACAGCTGGAGCAGGGAAGTAGAACCCAAATTGGGAAGTTCCTTATAAAGTTCTAGGCATTGTTGAAAAGGGTGCTTACGAGTTAGAAACCATGGACGACGAGGTGTTACCTTCAAATTGGAATGTAGTTCATTTAAAAAAATATTATTTCTAAAACAAGGGAAATACCCACGGTCAAGTATCACTGAACTATCATTTTTGTTTTGTACAGTTAAGATTATACTAGCAATTTTAGATGATAGGCAAAAAGCTAGCCCACACCAAATGATGATTTTAGACCAGAAAGACACGCAAGATACAAAACTATTCCCGGTATAGGGTTGCAACCTTTCTGATGGAAATAAAAAGGGTTAAGCAGTCATCATCTAAAGCTCTAATGTATTTTCCTTGAGTCTCGTATGTATTTTCCTTGAGTCTCGTATGTATTTTCCTTTTCAGGGAATGGACCACATGGAAGGAATTATCAAGTGCTTGAGATTTCATACTTCAAAGCTCTAATACTTGGGGAACTATGGAAGGCAAAGAAGACTAGAAAAATCAGAATTCGAGTTAAGCCTAGATCAATCCACCCAACAAATCAAAAGTCAAGAGCAAATCAAGAGCCAAAAACACAAGCCTGATTCAAAAACCTTTGTAATAAGCTTTGATGAAGTATACACTTGCGAATGTAAATTACAAGATCCTATGAGTACTTAGGTTAAAGGAAATATTTAGTCATGGGTTGCAAAATATACCTAGAATTCTGTGAAATCTGTTATAAAGAAAATAGTTACGAAAGAGTTGTAGATGTTACTTGAATACATGTAAAGGCCCTCTTTTATAAAAATTCGTGCTTATTCAAAAAATCACGAAATACTAAAGCAATTTTAAATGCAAAATTAAAGAGTAGAACAGAAACTCAAAATGAAATATTATATATTAAACCCGGTTAAAACTAAGTATAAACTTAGTTCAAAGCAAAGTATTTGATAATGAACACCAAAACAGACCAGGGGCAAAACTTGCCAACCATTCCAAAAAAAAAAGAACATACTTTCCAAACACAAGTTCACTATGGGGCAGAATCTAAAGTAGTACTATCAGCAGCGAGAGAATCTAAGATGGAATCATCAGCATCAGGAGAAGGTTCAACTTGAGCAGAAGAGGCTTGAACACCAACTTCACCAGGAGTAAGTTCATCACCCTCGGGAATTCCGACCTCAGGTGAGGAAAAGTTTTGACGCTGATGAGTTTTTTCAATGGTTTCTTAGTTTTTGCAATCTCACCAGTCAAGTCAAAGCCGTCCTATATAGCCTCCATTAAAGTCTCGAGGCACGTGTTGACAAAAATCCCAGCTTACATCAATAGTTGATTTATCTTCAATGGCCTCGTAATCCCTCTCCCATTTCTCAGATTCAGCCTTCAATTCTTCTATTTCAGTCAAAGCAGCATCATAAGAAGCCTTCAAAGGGGCGAGTGATCTCTCCAAGAACTGGACCTTGTTAGAAGATGCACGGAGTCTTCTTGAGCCTGAGTGAGTGTTTGAACAAGCTCCCCGACATAGATATCCTTCTGATTAAGCAGTTCTTTTAAACCCCTAATTTCCTCGGTGGCTTTAGAAAGCTGCTCACAAATGAAGACTCCAAGATGTCTTTATCCTTTCCCACTTGACTAGAATATGCTTTTTGAATCGCCAATTTGCTACCATCACTTTTACTTGATGTTTCAAAGCACACTTCTCCTCATCTAAAACTTCTTTTTCTAGATAAAGACCTTCAAACTGTTCCTTCTAGTTGTCTGCTTCCGTACGATAATCGTTGACTAGCTACTCAGTATGGACAATTCTCTTCATAAGCTCTGTGCCTATCAAGTTTATCTACAAAAGAAAGTGAAGAAGTGACTATCAAACAAAGATCACTACAACATTTTATGCCTACAACCACACTAATTTAGGCAACGCTTAAAAAGTGTTGTCAAAAGTATCTGTAGGAACACTTTTTAGGCGTGACCTTTGAGCATAGTCTTCGGCCACGGATTTTAAGGTAACACTTATAAAACGTTCCTTTTAACTGTAAAGACAATATTTTTTAAGTGTTGCCTAAATATAAAATGTTTGGCCACGCTTCTTAGGTATATTGCTACGTTTTTAAAGAGTTGTTATATTGTCATATTAAATGCAACACTTTACAAGCGTACCCTAAAAATTTCTTATAAAATATTTTTCCACCAAAATTATCCTTAATAAAATATTTCCCCCAATTCTCATAAGGCAACCATTCAGTTAGGGAAAAACTCTAAAAATTTCTTATATAAAATTTCATTCAAAATTTCTCCCCAAATATTAGAATTAATGAAAATATTTCTCCCCAATACAATAAGACAATGAAATCATCGTCCTTTCCCCAATTCTTTTCTCTCACCGCAACTTTACCTTAATTGCCTCCTTAACCTAATTCATTCCTTTCAATTCTTTGCTGCATGTGTCTTCAGATTACTCTCACCCATATATTGAAAATCTCCATCCCTTTCTCTATTGGTATGTATTTCTTTGCTCAAAACATTTCTGTTTTTTTTAATTTTTAGTTTTGTTCTTATACTTTAAGATTCAATTTTTCTAGTTTCTTACTAATGGGAAGAAAAAAATAATCTTTTGTTGTGTACAATATCTGGGTATCTCGGTACAATCTTTGTTTTATACTCATAGTTTTGAACTTTTTATAATTTCTTATTCTTGGGCTAAAAAGAAGTAATTTTGTTTTGTTTAATTTTTGGCTATGCTTCGTTAATTGTGGTTTTCGTTTACACTAATTTGGCTTCTGGGTAATTGTAGATTTATTGCTATGTACTGTTATGGACCTTTATTTGTCTGCTTACTTTGTATTTTTTTTGGGTTAAATAGACTAATTTGGGTTCTGACTAAGCGCATTTTGTTGGTTTTCTTGTGATTAATTATTTGTGGGTTCTTTAAGATAAACTTTTTATTGATGACACATGGTTCTAAGCACAGATGAATCCACTGGAAAATAGGTGAATAAACAATGTAATAAGCTGTGGTTTGAATCCAATCTTTGTTCCTCTCATGGATGTTCCGTCCAAGTTGAGGACTGTGCTGGATGATTAATGCTCATAGCTAGCTATCAAGAATTCTAAATTTGTATTGAACCGCTTCAACTTCTTTGAGAAGACTTTACATGTGTAATGTTTTTCTAATGTCCGAGCATTACATACTGCTATCTTATTCTAAAATTGAACCAAAAAGGATCAGATAACAACCTCAACTAGTTTTCTTGCGAAGTTCTTTAATGTAAATGACATATCATTATTGGGTGCAGTTATGCAAATTTCTAATTTAAATTTTGTACCTGATGTCTCTGGTGCAACACAAAACTTCATTAGAGCTATAGTGTGGAATGTAAAATGAGGCGTGGTTCCCTCAACATAAAGTTTAACATCAATGAATATCTAAACCAATATGGAAATTACGCACTAGGTTTAAGATAGAAAGAATTGGAGAGTGAAGAAAGAGAGAGAGAGACAAAGAGACAGAGAGGGATTTCTCTAATATGATCACTTCTATCTCTTACTGGTGCAACTATCTGAGTCTTTGCTAACAAGCTAGGAGTAATCAAAGATGACACATGGTTCTAAGCATATATGAATTAGCCAACAGGAAGGGAGGATTATATTATGCAACTAAATAGATTCATGATGGAATGCATTAGAGCATTTCGTCGATCATCTGAACCCCTCGTCTTTTGCTGCTGTGTCTTCGCACCTGTAGGTGTGTTCTGCTTGGTAAAATCTTTCCTTACCACAATCCAATCATTCCTAGTTGTGTTCTTATTAAGTCCATCTTCATTATAGGAAGTTGAAGCATGTTCATGTCCTTCCAAATTACCAGTTGTAGCATTCAAAAGAGTTTTTTGTACCCCAGCGTTGGCATGAACATTTACAGGATTTTGAGGGCACTTATCCTCTTTCGTCACTGCCTTTGCACCTGTAATAGTTGTATTATCCAAAGCATCGCCACCTTCTCGTGCACCATATTTTAAAACCTCACCAATAGATATAACACCTGGTGTTTTTCAACATCTTTAATCACTGCCTCAACCCTTGTAGCAGCTGCATTATCCAAAGCACCAAGACCTTCAAGCTGCACAACAGAAACTTTAAAAATCTGTTGGTTTTCGGTTGCTTCAAGTGCAACATTAGGTCGATCATGCAACCCAGCTCTTTTCTCCTGCACAACTGACTCCCTCTGCATATTAGACGGCCCCTTATCAGTAGTATGTTGCCTAGTATCAAGGGCAGGATCATTAGCAACCTTCAATATAAGGACTTCTATTTTGTTTTCCTTGAAGATGAGAACAACGGATACTAAATTTAGAGGGTCTGTGGGTTGTGTTATAGATAATATGAGTTTGTTTCAGTTGTCTTGATTATACTAACATTCATGCAAATTCTATGAAATACTATATGGTTGTAACACATGAAACCGAATAACTATCTTCACCTTCCCAGTTAAAGCACTTGAGTTTTATGTTCTTTTGAATAAGTAACTGCTGAATGATCACAGTTCACATCCGACAGATAGTGTAATACACGTTGAGGATGAAATGATGGAAGGTTGTTTAATATTGTATGTGGATGTTCTATGTAGCCATCCAAATGCATCAGTTAGTTGGTGTGCAGATATGATGATTTAAGGTGTTAGAAGGAGATAAAGAACTAAAATCACACGGAAAACAGTTGTCAATTATCTCATTTTTATACTCAGTTTATACTAGCAATATGTTGCCAATGAGTCCAACCCTTCCTGATAGAATATATCATGGCGAAGTGAGTAATTACAATATAATTAAAAATTTCACTAGTTCAGTTCACTTTGAAACTTCTTGGCTAAATCTTGTCACCAGTTTCAAAGGGAAAAAAATCAGTTCAGTTTGTTTGAAACTTCATATTAAAATGGCCACGGTCCTTGTCGCTGAAAAATCTATTGACATTCTTGTCTAAATTTTGAGGTATGTTAAACGTTTCTTTAATATAACTTGACTTGTTTAACTTTGATCTATCTTGACTTGTAAGTGATGGGCAATAAATTTTTTTTGGCAGTCGAAGTTTAGAATCCTCAAAGTTCTGGAGAAACAATAGATGATGCATTTAGGGTTGTATTTGGAAAGGAGCAGCCTGGTCGGGTTAGATGCTATGGTAGATCGGTGACGACAAGCTTTCTGAAAAAAGATGAAGAAATCACCAAGCTTAAATAACAGCACGCCAATGAAATAACTTGGAAGAAATGAAGGAAATGATGAGAGAAGAAATGCGATATTTTTTAGTCAATTGGTGAAAAATAACCCTGGACTGGATTTTCATGATATACAAGGGTGTGTTGGATCTAATATTCCTTCACCGGTTGATTCAAGTAGTGCACAATCTACGAGAGGCCATAATCTACCACATTCTTCTGGCTCAACTCATGCCCCGAGTCTTGAAAAGGTATTTATATTTCACCAAATAGTATAATGGTAGGGGCAAATTTGATCGGATAGTATAACAAAGATAAAATATAGACAATATTTGAAAGTAGAGGGTATAGTTGGCCTTTTCCCCTTGTTATTAAAATTAAGTGATTATTGCGATTATAGAAGGAGATAGGTAAAATGTACGTTACTTCACATTTTTGCTTCTCTTTCACTTGTATATCTTTTTTGTATTTGACATTGTTATGCTATAGTAGTGAAATAAAATCTCGTTAGTTCTTAGTAAGATATAACCAGTGCATACTATATATTTATTTTTTTCTAATTTTTAATTTCACTTTGAATGTGTAGGAAAATACGGGTGATGCAATTGGAAATGGTGGCCACAAATCAATTTGATTCATTAAAGTGAATGGTGAAGACCTTTTGAACAATTGTGATATTTATTTTTATTTTATATTGATACTATAAATATGAATACCTTTGGTTTTGTAGTGGCCTTTGCTAGTGAACTTCTTGAACCAATAGTGCTTTATTACTATAGATAGTATGCAAAGTATGTTTCTTTGTTGAAGTTTATTTCAAGTATATGCATTTGAATTATTTTTATTATGTTACTTATTATTTAAATTTAATGTGGACAGAATTTAATGTAAACAAATATAATTTTTTAACCACAAAATTGTGGCTAATATAAATATTTAAAAAATTGCTTCGTAGTGTAGATAAAATTGCCATGCTTAGAAAGTGTCGCCATAGGGATTGTCAATCTGGTGTTGTTAATGATAAATGTTGTTCTAGAAGCCACGCTTTAAAAACGTAGTCTATAACTTGACAAAGATCACGCTTCAAATGTGTAGCCTTATGTCATAAAAGCGTGGCTATGTGAGAAAATATAAGTGTGGCCTTTGTACCGTATAGGCCACACTTTTAAAGCGTGGCTTCTAAGGCAACACCTACAAAGCGTGGCCAATTGTCAAAGTTTACGGTACTTTAGGCCACCTCCAAAAAGCATTGCCAAAGCCGTAAAGTGTTGCCTTTGACCAAATGCTACACTTCTTGGCATTTTAGGCCACACTTATCAGGGGTGGTTGTAGGCCTAAAATGCTGTAGTGGATAAAAAAATCACGAGGAAAATAAAGGAAAAACTCTAAGGCTTATACCTTCAAAGATGAATGGACAATATCATTCATCCATGTCAAGGAACTGTGGCTTTCCAACTTAGACTTCTCAACTGTGCCAAGTAGCGGTTTTAGCCATACATCGGCTTGGCCAGACCTTTTCAAAAGATTACCATCCTCGGGGACTTCGATGGTAACTTTTTCATCATCTTATTGCTACTGGAAGAACCAACTTCAACATGAGAAGTGGAAGCAATAGGGACTGTTGAGGAAGTGAAAACAACACGGGAGGAGCATTAACAACAACAACAGGAGCGAGAAACTGAGAGCCAATAGAAGCGGACACTGGAAAGGAGGCAAGGGGTGCTTCTTCAGAAAGTAGGCCAAAATCTTCACTATCAACCCCACGGGAAAATAATTGATCTGTAGAGTCACGAGATGCAACAATCATCTCTTCATCAGAGCTCACTAAAGTGGCACTTTCAAGCTAATTCACGGGAACTAAACTTGGAGGAGTGGTGGCTTCATCATCCGAAATAACGCACCTCCTAGCCCGCGACTTGTGCACTAAGGAACCCTCTTCTTGTTCCTCCTCGCCCTCAGAGCCATGAGCCCTCTCTGCTTTTCTTTTTGTTGAAGAATTTAAAATCATCTCTTGAGCAAGGGACAAAGAAAGTCTTGATGAAGCAATAGATGTGGCACTAACACCCCGAATGGGAAACCGTAGCAGAGGGAAAATTTAATAAATCTACAAGTAAATATGAAAGAAAGGTAGAAGATTAAAGGGAAGAATACCATGAGTTTTTACTTTCCAACCAAACCTATGAGAAAGGTACTTCCAAGATCTTTCTTTTATAGGAGCAACCGAAAATAAATTTTCTATTGCGATGACCCAAGAGGTCATCTTATGAATTTAGACTTAGTTCTAGGCTTATTAGCCATAAAAAGACTAATTTTAAATATTTCGATTTGCGTGCACATTCCGGGCGTGAAACTGGAAAGCTTTTATGTGAAAGCATGAGAAAATAGTAATTTCTAGAGTTAAAATTTGATTATAGTTGACTCTGGTCAACGTTTTGAGTAAACGGACCCGGATCTGTGTTCTAACGATCTCAAGAAGTCCGCGTAAAATATGGAACTCGGGTGTATGCCCGAAAATGAATTCCGAGGTCCCGGGCCTTAGAAAATAATTTTTGAAGAAAATTGTTCTGCTGGTTAATTCAAGAAATAAAGAAATAAAATAATATATGAAATCTATGATACTGGGCCCTTAGTTTCTGAGCCCGGAACAAGTTCGTTATGTTATATAAGTCCTATCTGTGAAGTTTTATGAGAATCAGTGTTGATCTGATGTAATTCGGGCATCCGGTTGAAAAGTTAGGAATTTGAGTGTTCTTGAGGAAATCTTGAGTTTGAGGCTAAATCTGTAGATTTTGATGTTATTTTGATGATTTGATCTCACAAACAAGTATGTATGATATTTTTAGACTTGTGTGCATGTTTGGTTTGGAGCCACGAAGGCTCGGGTGAGTTTGGGGTAGGCTACAGAGTGTTTAGACTTAGAAAAATACCCCTCTCGCAAATGCGAGGCCGGGCTTCGCAAAAGCCACGAAGGCTCGGGTGAGTTTGGGGTAGACTTGTATATCACCCTTATTGCTCCTGTTGCAGCCCGGCCTCGCATTTGCGAGATCTGAGGCCTCGCATTTGCGAGAGGGGTATTTTTCTAAGTCTAAACACTCCGTAGCCTACCCCAAACTCACCCGAGCCTTCGTGGCTCCAAACCAAACATGCACACAAGTCTAAAAATATCATACAGACTTGTTTGTGAGATCAAATCATCAAAATAACATCAAAATCTACAGATTTAGCCTCAAACTCAAGATTTCCTCAAGAACACTCAAATTCCTAACTTTTCAACCGGATGCCCGAATTACATCAGATCAACACTGATTCTCATAAAACTTCACAGATATGACTTATATAACATAACGAACTTGTTCCGGGCTCAGAAACTAAGGGCCCGGTATCATAGATTTCATATATTATTTCATTTCTTTATTTCTTGAATTAACCAGCAGAACAATTTTCTTCAAAAATTGTTTTCTAAGGCCCGGGACCTCGGAATTCATTTTCGGGCATACACCCGAGTCCCATATTTTACGCGGGCTTCCTGAGATCGTTAGAACACAGATCCGGGTCCGTTTACTTAAAACGTTGACCAGAGTCAACTATAATCAAATTTTAACTCTAGAAATTACTATTTTCTCATGCTTTCACATAAAAGCTTTCCAGTTTTACCGTTCAAAGAAAACAAAGATTTGAAATACTTAAATGTTTTATTTTACTATTCTTCATATTTTGGTTTTACTTTTTTAAGGTTTACGTTTGGAAGTTTGGAAATTATTTGAGAATTGGTTATAGTTGAGACCTGGAAAGAGGCGACTGAGTTATTTTTAGGTGTTGTTGCAGTTGTTATTTATTTGTTTTAGATTTCCTTCTTGCTTCATATATTATTGTCACAGGTTATGTTGTTAATTCCCCTCCGTAGCATCGTCACTACTTCGTCGAGGTTAGGCTCGACACTTACTCAGTACATGGGGTCGGTTGTACTGATACTACACTCTGCACTCTTTTGTGCAGATGCAGGTACTAGCCAGCAGTAGAGATTTTTAGAGAAACCATCCATTTATTCGGAGACACGAGGTATATCTGCCGACGTTCGCAGATCCCGAGAGTTTTCTCCTATTTATAAACACTGTTTTATTATATTCGGAAAATTTACACTATTTCTTTCTGCCCAGTACTTGTAGTATTCTTTAGTTGTTCGTGGATTATGACACCAGACCCTGGGGTAGTCTTAGAGTTATTTATGTAATTAGTTCGTGGTTCTTTTTATTTAATTGCTTATTATTTTATCTTTGGAATTATTCATCGAAAATCAATAGATTCAGTTTACTTTAGATTATTTTATTAGGTCTGAATTGATAACTAATGGGAAGTAGTTAATCGAATTCTAAAATTGGCTTGCCTATCAAGTGTGGTGTTAGGAGCCATCACGGTCCCTAAGGTTGAGAATTTGGGTCGTGACATCTACCCAAGCACGGAAGTCTGGTATTTCTTCAAAAACTTCCATGGTTGCTAGAAAGGAAAAAAACAGCCACGAGAGTTTCTTCTTCCTTCATAAAAGAGAAGAAAGGTATCTAAACAAAACGTACGTGCAAAGTTCCTGTCACGACCCAAATCCGAACTCATGTCGTGATGGCGCCCAACGCGGGGTCAGGCAAGCCAACACTTGTGTTACCAACGATATTACCTTATTTAATAGATTATTCCGAAACTTTGCCAATTTTTAAGGTTAAATAATTTTTAAGGTGAAAACATATAACTTAGCCAACTCAAATCAACACAACCAAAAGGATCGTAAATAACAGATACAGTGCCAAGAGTATAATATCTACTACATGTGCCAGGACCTAGTGTCACAAGTCTACGGGCGGACTAGTAGAGTATAAAAAATATGATAGAATAACTGTGCCAATGTCTGAAGGAAATAGAAAGAAATAACAAAAGACAACTCCAAAGCGCTGCCGAGACACGCCAAGGGGAGCAGCTCACCGTGGAGTCGGGTACAGAGTATGCTCTCAAGATCATGCTGTTTAACCAAAGAATTAGATTCTTTGACCAAAGCTATTTTTAGGATGAACACGGGTTACTGATAATCAAGGAAATAATACTAAATAAAGAGAAACGAGTAATAAACAATATTGTAGAATATAGAAAAGCAAAGTAGATTGTATTCCCCGTTCTGATCCCTTTGTGGGTTACATTTTCTTCCTTTATATAGAGGGTTTCTTGAAACAACGTATGATTTTTACAATGATCAATCATTAATGGCTAATTATTACATTAATGAGGCGTTACAAAAGATGACCGTAAGTGTTGTGAGAAAGTTACATAACGTAAAAGTCATTAATTAAAGATTCTTGAATCTTCCCATAACTTTGTGCGGATTCGCTCTGACCGTGTCTCTTCCTTATCTTGAGTGGGTTGAATTTCCCGTGACTGATGAACTCGAAGGTTTATCAAACCGTGCCTCTTCGTTCCGTGCCTTTTTGTAGAATCGTATCCAGCTACGTTTTCCTTGATCCACGTAACTAGCTGAATTGCTAAGGGTCAGCTTATGTGTGAGACTCTTTTTTACCAATATAGATAGTCCCCCCACTTACCATATATTTATCAATTAAAATTTAGTAAGTGGATACACATTTATGGCGAGAATATTTTGCCGCCGCTTTTCCTCTAAACGTTGTATCCTTCTATGAACATAGGCGTCGTTTGTCACTTCCATTTAATGCCCATACCACGTGTCCTTCTTGGATTGGTTCTGCAATTATTCGTCGTCTTTTAGAGCTTTTTGCGGCTGCGTCAGTCCCGAAGTGACACCTTCCGTTATGACTTTTCATCATTATTTTTTTCATATTTGACGGTTGCCCTTAAGTATAAATACCCTTCTTCTTTTCTTTACTTTCACGAAACACTTTGTCTCTTTTACTTGTAAAGAATCTTCCCTTGTTGTTGTGGACATGTCTTCTTCAAATCAACCCAGAAAAGTAATAGATGTAGAAAACATAACACCTTCTTCTGCACCGACTAGGAGTCTAGGATCCACTCCTTCCAGAGGCTCTTCTTCCTCTCAAATAGTCTCCCTCCTTCTGCTAGGTCTTTAGTTTCTCCTAGGAGTAGGGCTTCCCGTTCATTTTCTAGAGGTAGAGATGAACATCTACACGAACCCAAAGTTGATGAGATTATTCCGAATGAATTTGTCTTTACTAGGGACAATCAAGTTCTTGTGGATCAATCTTCTTCCCTTGATAGTGTCGAGAGATACCCAACCATTATTACTGAAGGTCATATTTCTTTTGTTCGTAGGGAGTGTTCTTGGCGGTCTGATTTCCCTGTCCATATTCTGAATAGTAATCAAAGAATTACGTCTTATAAGACAGGATATTCTTTTGTTTATACGTACCCTATCACTTTAGGGTTTAGAACTCCCATTGATCCGGTCATAATCGAGTTTTTCCATTTCTTCAATATCTGTTTAGGACAAGTTGGTCCGCTTGTTTGGAGAGTTGTCGCATGTCTTAGGAGTTTAGCTTCTTTGGTCTCGGTTACTTTTACTTTTAGTCATCTCATTCATCTCTACTCTCCTGCCCTATTTCGTCAAGGGGTTTTCACTCTAGCTTCTCGGAGTAAAAGAGTGTTGGTAACCCCCGGAGATGATAAGGATAGGGGTTGGTACCTACGGTATATTGTTGTTCCCACTGCTGGTTTAGTGGGTGAAGAAAATCTTCCCTTCCCTGAGAAGTGGAATCGTGCACGTGAGTATACTTTATCTCTCATCTATTTGTTTTTTCTTATTTTTTGATTTGAGGTGTTTTTACTAACACCTTATCTATTTCTTCTATTATCAGCAATCATGGGTACTGTTGAGAATGTCTCTGGTATCCGTGATTGGGTAGAAAGATTGTTGTTTGTTGCTCCTTCGGAAGAAAGATCTTGGAAGTACCTCGCTGGGAGGTATGGTTGGCAAGTGAAGACCCACAGTAAGTGAAGCTTTTATTTTTACTTCTTTTCTTACTCGAGCCTTTTTTTTTCTTCTTGCTTAACCTTTCCTTTTTTTGATAGGATTTTCTGCCCGTGGAGTATCTGCTACGTCTGTTCCGAAGATGTCTCTGACCCAGGCTCAAGAGATTCTTGTTGGTTCGTCTTCCTCGAAGAAGAAGGTTGGTGAGTCCCATTCTGCAGAAGAAAATGAGGGTGCTTTGGTGCACAGGTCACGGAAAAGGCGGGTGGTTTTGGACGATGAGTCTACACCCTTGGCTTTGCCTTCCGTGTCTGCAATTATACCCTTATCTTCTGAAGATATTTCACAGTCCCCTATTCATGATTCCGTTGAGTACTTGTTCCATGAAGGTTTTGATCTTGCCTCTGATGATGTTCCCTCGGCTGCTGTTTTTCCTGATTCTTTGAGAGAAGTTGTTTCCTCGGCTCCTCGTGTTTCCTCCTCTCCTTTGGCTATTACGGCCTCTACTGTTTCTTCTCCCGTGTTTTCCTCAACTCTTCAATCCTCCCTGCCTGCTGCTTTGCCCGCAACTTCTTCAATTCCTCAACCCTCCGTGACTGTTGTTATTCCCTCCGTGCCTGCTTCCATGCCTTCTATTAGGGAAGTAGGATGTTCCAGCAGGGAGATGCGGAGGGTCATGATAGAAGTTCCAGCTGGAGGAAGTCTTTTCAAGAAGACGGGTGAGCCCGAGGTATGGCTTAAACCTTTGATAGGTCCCACGGAGAAAACCAAGCTGGCTAGCCATACAGATCTTACATGGGCCAATGAAGTGGTGCATACCTCGTTGAAAGTACGGTGCAATTCTATTCCAACATATGAATTTTACCATGACTAAATAATTTATCATATCTAATTGGTTTCTCTTCTTGTAGATCAACCTTATTGGTATGGAGCTTATGAAGAGGATATCAAATTCAGATCAAGAAATGAAAGAGTTGCAGGCTGATTATGGTAACTTGAAGGTGCAGTATGACAGTTTAAGAATTGATATGGATGCCTTAGAGGAGGAAAGGAATACCTTGAAGCGTCAGATGAGAATCATGGCAATGGAACTGGCTGTGGATAAAGCTTCTTCAAATCAAGCTGATAAGGACAAGAGCATTTTGGAATCTTCATTTGTTGAACAACTGTCTCGAGCCTCGGAGGAGATTAGGAATCTGAAGGATTTGTTAGGGAAAAAGGAAGAATATTCTGGTGAGCTCGTGCAATTTCTCTCTCGGACTCAAGAAGAGTTGCGTATTGCGTTAGATCGAGTTCAAACTCTGGAGAAGTCTATTGTGCCTTTGAGGGCTGCCCATGAAGTTGCTGAAGCGGAGAAGGATGGATTAAAGGTCGAGCTTCAACTTTGGGCAAGGTATTATGAATATCTCGAAGAGGCGTCTACTGTTAATGTGAGCTGGGAATATATGAATTCTCGCCTTGACACATTGATGGAAGTGAGTCAAGAGGGTTTCGACCTTAGCGCTGAAATAGCTAAAACCAAGGAAGCCATGGAGAAGGCTCAACAAGGTCTTAATCTCTCTTCACCTGATCGTGAGACTTCTGCCGCTCATGCCTCTCCACCCCGAGTTTCTCCCGCTCCTTCTGCCGATGAAGAAGACAATCCTCCTCCTCAAGAATATTAATACTTTGGTTCACTCCCCTTTTTCTTATTGGATTGGTGGTTACCCCCAGCTCCATCGGGGGTAAATTTGGATCTCTTTAAAGTCCCCAACTGACAACTTAGAGGCATGAAAAATGTAAATACTTATGCGGCTAAGTACTAGTTAGTACTTAGTTCTTACTTAGCCGCTCTTTTTGGTATGAATGCAATTTATGACTTTTTTGCTTTGGGTTTCTGTTTTACTCTTAAGTCTTTTGCACGTTTCGATTTTTGAGGTTTTTAGTTTTACCTCCAAACTTTCGCATGAAAATGCTAAAATTACTCGAACCTTTTCATAGTAGGCACGGTGTTTAAGCCTTGTTTATAATAGGCTTTGTTTATGAAAATAGGGCCCTTTTTGATAAATACTTAATGAAGAAGACGTCTTAACTTCATAGTAATGCAATAGAGTGATAGGAATTTTCACATGTTTAAGAATGTTTTCTGAGGGAAGTTTTTTATTTGAACTTCCTCGACATTTTACATGTGTTCCGATTATCGTCTAAAACTCATGTTGCAACTGTTTTCATTTAACAGATTTGATATACATTTGTATTTCGTAACTGTTTTTCATAAGTAATAATTTTTTCGAGTTAATACAAGGAAACAACTGTGTTTCATTAGTAACAGTTTTTATAATGATTGGGGTTTTTTACCCATAATTGTTTTTGTTGAGAACTGTTTTTAATAAGTACAAGGGAAATGCTTTTTCATTCATAACTGTTTTATTTGATAACCGTCTTTTGAACAAATACAAGGATTTTGATCTTTCATCCGTAACTGTTTTATTTGGTAATAATTTTCTATATGAGTACATCGATTTCGTAACTATTTTTAATCACAACAGTTTTTGAATAAGTACAATGATATTGACCTTTTTCCCTTATCTGTTTTTGTTACAACAGTTTTGAATAAGTATAAATATGTACATTTCTTCCTCGTAGCTAATACTTTGCCTTTTAACTTGAACATATAGTTCGAAGGTTTTTGAATTTTAGGCTTTATATTGAAGTCTTGTGCTGGAGTCTTCAGTTCTTTCAATTTTGCTCGTATGACTTAACTTGCTGGGTAAATGAATCTTCAGGATCGAGCTTTGACTTTCAACAGTATTCTTTGCTTCGTCTTAGCCTTCCATATTGTATAGTCCCCCAAGTGTTTGAGCTTTGAAGAATAAAATCTCGAGCACTTGATTATTCCTTCTTTTCGGTCCTTTCCCTGAAAAGGAAAAACGTGCGGGACTCGAAGGTATATAGCTTTTTAGATGATGACTGCTTAACCCTTTAAAGCGTCCATCAGAAAGCGTAACCCTAGACCGGGAATTGTGTTATTTCCTCGCGTCTTTGCATGTCTAATATCATCATCTGGTGATGGGTTAGCTTTATGCCTATCATCTAAAAAAGTTAGTAAGATTTTAAATATTCAAAATAAAATCAAACGTGTGATACCTGACCGGGGATACTTCTTTTCCTTAGAAGTATTACTTCTTCAAATGGATGGCGTTCGAGCTTGTTGGTAGAATTCTGCCGTCCATGGCTTCCAAGTCATAGGCGCCCTTCCTAGCTATACCTCGGACTTTATAGGGTCCTTCCCAATTTGGACTTAGCTTTCCTGCACCTGCCTCTTTTGTTGATTGAAAGACCTTTTTAAGTACGAAGTCCCCAATCTTGAAGTATCTGAGATGAGCTTTACGTTTGTAGTATCGCTCTATGATTTTCTTTTGAGATGAAATCCGTATTAATGCTGCTTCCCTTCGTGGTTCGAGCAGGTCCAGATTAGTCTTTAGTTCATCATCATTTGTCTTTTCCGTGGCTGTTATAACCCTTATGCTTGGTTCGCCAATTTCCACGGGTATTAACGCTTCTGAGCCATAAACAAGTGCGAAGGGTGTTTCTCCCGTGGCCGTTTTTGATGTTGTTCTATATGCCCATAATACCGCCGGTAATTCATCAGGCCAATTCCCTTTGGCTTTATCTAACCACTTCTTTATATTGATGATGATGATTTTATTCGTTGACTCAGCTTGTCCATTAGCCACGGGATGATATGGCGTTGAGGTAATCCGTTTAATTTGCCAGCTTTCAAAGAATTCTGTGATTTGAGAGCCTATTAATTTTTGACCATTATCACACACGATCTCCTTCGGTATCCCAAAACGGCATATTATGTTTCGCCATAAGAAGCTTTTAACTTCTTTTTCCCGCACCTATTTGAATGCTTCTGCTTCTACCCATTTTGTGAAATAATCGGTAAGCACGAGCAGAAATCACACCTGTCCTTTGGATGGGGGAAGAGGTCCCACTATATCCATTCCCCATTTCATGAAGGGCCATGGTAATATGATTGGATACAACAGTTCTGCTGGTCTATGCATATTATTGGCGAACCTCTGGCACCTATCGTATTTGGATATGAAGTTTCCGGCATCCTCTTCCATCTTGGGACAATAATATCCGGCTCTGATTTGGGTTTTACCAAGGATCTTGCTCCTGAATGATTTCCACAGTGTCCTTCATGGACTTCTCTTATCACGAACTCCGTTTGACTAGGTCCGAGGCATTTAGCTAGGGGTCCTCCGAACATTTTGCGATACAGTGAATTGCGAATGAGACAATATCGTGCAGCCTGCGGCGAAGTGCTTGAGCTGCTTTCTTGTCTTTAGGTATGGTACCGTTCTGCAAAAAGTGAGGATTTCGTTTCTCCAATCCCAAGTTAAATTGTTGAAAGTTACCTCATTTCTGTCTTGGTCGATTGCTGAATGGAAGAGATGGACGACAATTATGTTGTCTTTATTTGTTACTTCTGTAACTGCTGCGAGATTTGCTAGTGCATCTACCTCTGCGTTTTCTTCTTTAGGTATTTGTACTACCTTCCATGTTTTGAATTGTCTCACGAGCTCTCGTGCCTTTTCTAGATACTGTTGCATCCGAGTTTCTCGAGCAATGTAAGTACCCTGCATTTGATTTACTACCAGTTGAGAATCGCTGTTGATTACGATTTGCTCAATTGATAGTTCTCGTGCCAGTTCTAGGCCTGCAATGACAGCCTCGTACGCTACTTCATTGTTAGTTATAGGATAACATTTAATATCTTGATGTGTCTTATCTCCCGTGGGTGATATTAAGACTATGCCTAAACCGACTCCTTTTATATTGGAAGAGCCATCCATAAATAAGGTCCATAAACCTGGATTAACTCCGTTAAAGAGTTGTAATTTTTTTTCTACCTCAGGGGTAATGATGTTGCTAAAGTCAGCAACAAAATCAGCTAATGTTTGAGACTTAATTGTTGTTCTAGGCTGATATATTATTTCATGCTCACTTAATTCTATGGCCCATTTGGCTAACCTTCCTGACAATTCTTGCTTATGTAAAATATTTCTTAAAGGATATGAAGTCACGACAGTGATTGGATGACATTGAAAATAAGGACGTAATTTTCTTGATGCCATTATTAAAGCCAAGGCTAACTTCTCTAGATGTGGATATCTAGTTTCAGCATCTAGTAAGGTTTTACTTACATAATAAATGGGTGATTGCTTACCTTTTTCTTCTCTTACCAGTACTGCACTTACAAATTTTTTTGAGACAGCTAGGTAGATATACAATCTTTCACCTTCTTTTGGCTTTGAAAGCAGCGGTGGTTTTGATAGATAAATCTTCAGATTTTTGAGGGCTTGTTGACATTCTTCAGTCTATTCGAACTGATTCTGCTTTTTAAGAACTGAAAAGAATTTAAAACTTTTTTCGGAAGACTTAGAAATAAATCTTCCCAAAGATGCTATTCTCCCTGTTAGCCTTTGAACTTCTTTTTTATTTGTCAAAATATAAGGTATTTCTTCTATAGCTTTAATTTGAGCGGGATTTACCTCTATTCCTCTGTTCGACACAAGGAAACCCAAAAATTTACCTGATTACACTCCAAAAGCGCATTTTTCTGGATTTAGCTTCATATTATACCTGCGTAAAATATCAAAAGTAGTAGAGAGATGCCGGAAATGGTCTCCTGCTTGTGTTGATTTTACCAACATATCATCAATATAAATTTCCATCATTTTTCCTAGATGTTCTTGGAACATTTTAGTCACTAACCTTTGATAGGTGGCTCTAGCATTTTTCAAGCCAAAAGGCATAACTTTATAATATTAAGTCCCCCTGTTCGTAATGAAGGAGGTTTTTTCCTCATCTGAGGGATCCATTTTAATCTAATTATAACTAGAATATGCATCTAGAAAGCTTAATAATTCATGACCTGCAGTGGCATCAATCATTTGATCTATATGTGGTAATGGGAATGAATCTTTGGGGCATGCTTTATTTAAATCAGTATAATCTACACATACTCTCCATTTGCCATTCTTTTTAGGTACCACCACAGTGTTAGCTAACCAGTTGGGTACTTTACCTCCCGTATCGAACCAATTTTCAAGAGTTTTTTAACTTCTTCGTTATTTACTCGATTCTTGAATGGTCCTTGCTTTCTTTTTTTCTATTTAACAGGTACGAAGGATGGATCTTTATTTAGTTTGTGAGTCATCACTTATGGTAGGATACCTATCATATCTGAATAGGACCATGCAAAACAGTTTGCATTAGCCTTTAAATAGTCAATTAACGTACCTTTTCGATCGGGACTCAGCCTCGTGCCTACATACACCTTCCGTTCAGGTTTTTGTTCAAACAATGGAACAACTTCGAGCTCTTCCGTAGTTGTTTTGACGTGTTCGTCTTTTTCTAGTTCATGAATGACGTCCGGTCTAGAATCCACATCTTTATGGTCCGGCGCATCTTCCATGGTGACTGAATCCTCCTTTTCACGGGTGTCTCTTTCCGTACCTGTTTGAATATTTACTTCTTTCGTATCTATTTGGTTAGTAGTTTTTTCCTTACCTGTTTGGTCAGAGATATCCGTTTGAAAGATTTCTCTATCTTCTGGTTCTTCCGTCCCTTTTTTGTTAAAAAGTGCCACGAAATTTATATTTCTGGAGGTCAGTTGATCACCTCTAATTTGTCTGATTCCCCATTCTGAGGGAAATTTGATTACCTGGTGTAAGGTAGATGGTATTTCTTTCATGTCATGGATCCAAGGCCTTTCCATAATCACATTATAAGCCATGTCAGTATCAATAACTTGGAATTTAGTGCTTTTAACTACTCCCTCAGCGTAAGTGCTAAGTTTAATCTCTCCTTTGGTTATCACCGTAGAGTTATCAAACCCTGATATGGCTCGTGCCTTTGGGATCACCTGATTTCCCATTAGCATTTCTTCCACGACTCTTAACAAGATGATATTGACTGAACTACCTGGATCAATCAACACTCTTTTAACGTTAGTGTCATGAATGAGTAAGGATATTACCAGGGCATCATTATGGGGAAGCATTAGTCCACCAAAATATGCATCGTCAAAGGTTATTTCATCTTCAGTTGGATCTTCTCGAACCCGCTTTTCGTGGGTAATTGTGACCTTTAATGCTAATTGGCAAACTAGCCCAGTTTCAATAAGTGTTCTATTTCACCTTGTAAAAATCTGCAATCTGCAGTCCTGTGCCCATGATCGTTATGGAATTCACACCAGTGATCTAGGTTCCTTTTATTTGGATTCGATCGCATCTATTTGGGCCACTTAACCTTGTATCCCATATTCCTCAATATTGAGACAAGCTCAGTAGTACTTACATTAAAGGTATGATCCCCAATTCGGGCATTACCTCTAAGTCATTCATCTCGATCTTTTCTGGATCTAGATGAGGATGAGCCTACATCTCTTCCTGGTGGTCTATAGTCTGACCTAGTGTTTTCAAACCTGGGACGAGTTTCACGTCCCGAGGGTCATAAGTAAGGATCGTCTGGATCTGGAATGATCTTCATCTCTTGAACGAGCAATGATATCTTCTTCTATTATGAGTTTAGTACTATACCTGTTATATACATCGTTCCACGTTGTAGCTGGGAATTCTCTTAGACTTTCCTTGAGTCGTCTCGTGGCTTCTGAGCTTTTATTGTTTAGGTTGCTTGCAAATGCCATGGCTGCCCAATTATCTGGCACTCTGGGTAATTGCATTCTTTCTTGTTGAAACCTGTCTACAAACTCAGGGAGTAATTCTGTGTCTCCTTGTTTTATTTTGAATATGTCTTCCATTCTTTTCTCAACTTTCACCAGAGTGTGATTTTATAAATGAATCTGCAAGCTCAGTAAAAGAATCAATAGAATTTTCAGGGAGTAGAGAATACTAGGTTAGAGCTCTTTTGGTGAGTGTTTCTCCAAATTTTTTGACAAGGACTGATTCAATCTCCTGTTTTGTTAAGTCATTGCCTTTTACTCCAGTAGTAAAAGCGGTTACATGATCGCGTGGGTCAGTTTTTCCATCATATATGGGAACGTCGGGCATTTTAAACTTCTTGGGTATAGGCAAGGGTGCTGCACTTGGCTTCCAAGGTTGTTGAGAATACCTATCAACATCAATGCCTTTGATAATAGCCGGTACTCCAGGAATCTGCTCAATGCGATCGTTCTGTTCCTTCATCTGTTTCTGCATGGTTAGCAGTAGTTATTAGTCATACCTGGTCTCGCTTCGAGATATTCGTTAGGGGTGTCGCCCATTGCTGACTTTATCAATCCAGACTGGGGAGTTTCCCCGGTGACCGTGTTGTTTGGAGGTGGTGTCAGTGGTGCAGGTGGTGCTGCTGGGAGTTCCCTTGAAAATTCTTGCAAAGCTTGTCCCACGTATTCTGCAATCATTTGTCTTATTCGATCTTGTTCTACCGTTTGCTCATTATTATTGCGGTTGTTGTCAGATATTTCTAGGGATGGTTCCCTTGAAACACGAGGGGTTCCTTGAGGTGATGGAACTGGGGTTCCACTCCTCTGCTGGTTGTTGTTGTTGTCGTTGGAGTTCGACATAGTTTAAAGGATATCGATTGGAAAGCAAACAAAGATTATCAGGTTCCCGGTAATGAAACCAATTTGTTTAACCAAAGAATTAGATTCTTTGACCAAATCTATTTTTAGGATGAACACGAGTTACTGATAATCAAGGAAATAATACTAAATAAAGAGAAACGAGTAATAGACAATATTGTAGAATATAGAAATCCAAAGTAGATTGTATTCCCCGTTCCGATCCCTTTGTGGGTTACATTTTATTCCCTTATATATGGGGTTTCCATATACAACGTATTCTTCTTACAATGATCAATCATTAATGGCTAATTATTACATTAATGAGGCGTTACAAAAGATGACTGTAACTATTGTGAGAAAGTTACATAACGTAAATGTCATTAATTAAAGATTCTCGAATCTGCCCGTAGCTTTGTCCGGTTTCGCTCAGACCGTGTCTCTTCCTTATCTTGAGTGGGTTGAATTTCCCGTGACTGATGAACTCTAAGGTTTATCAAACCTTGCCTCTTCGTTCCGTGCCTTTTTGTAGAATCGTATCCAGCTGTCATGTTTTCCTTGATCCACGTAACTAGCTGAATTGCTAAGGGTCAGCTTATGTGTGAGACTCTTTTTTACCAATACACACGCTCCGGCCAGATAACCAGATGCACCTGCCTCATAACCTGTACAATTAAGTACATAAGTGTATCATGAGTACATATAAACAAATATGTACCCAATGAGTATCCCGTCTAATCTCGAAGTAGTAGTGACGAGAGGTCGACGTGATACTTACTAGGGTCGAGATGTAATAATATAAGTGAATGAAGACTAGGCAAGGATAGCAGTTCCCGAAATCACAAGACATGAAAATATCAAGTATAAATTTACAATTTACCTCTGCATGTAAAATCACCCTAGTATAAAATAAACTAACTTTTCCTTTTCACATGAAGCAGTTTATATGATAACAACAAGACTCTCAGTCAAAATATACATCACATAGTATGCCGAAGTGTACGGCTGAAGCGTCGCGAAAATAAATGTGCACTGCCGAGGGTCGAACGACTCGAACCATAGATGCATCTATTACCCTGATCTCGAATCTAACATACGACGCAGATGACATAATAATAAGGCTACCCCGCTCACGAATCATACATGCGACGCGTGTGCTTGTATACATACACAAAATTATCAGGAAAATCCAGCAATTCAATAGAGATTATACTTGCAAACAAGAACTTAAGCATATGAAATTTAAAGTAACTTCCTAACATTCTCATGTTAATTCAAGGGCAATAAGCAACTCAAAATACATTTAGGGGGTACATGTAAGGCACATAAAAGCATGCTCGTGAGTCCTAAAACTACCCGACATGGCATAATAGTAGCTACACACGGATTCTCGTAACTTCGTGCGTGCGTAGCCCCCACAAATAAGGGCATTTAAATCATGTATAATTACCTATGGGGACAATTCCCTCGTACAAGGTTAGAAAGGAGACTCACCTCGTACCAAGCCTACTTTCCGAGTCAAGAACGCGCCCGAAACTCTGAACTCTACACCCGAGAACTCGAAACTAGCCAAATGTTATACAAATACATCAATTTATGCTTAAAGTATGGAAATTCTCCTATTTTATTAGTAAATTCATCATTCTTGAAGAAAATCCAAAATTCACCCCCGGGACCGCACGCTCGGATTCTGAAAATTCACGAAGGAAACACTCACCCATAACCTAAGGATCATTAATATATGAATTTTGTATGATTTCATGGTAGATAAGTGGGGAAATTCTCAAAAATTCATCAAGCCCTAGGTTTCTACCCTCACCCTTGATTTACACTAATTAGGGTGTTAATCTACCTAAGAATTGATGTATTAAACCAACATTTGAGTGGAAATAACTTACCTCTAGTAGTTAGGTCGTTTGGCTCTATCCCAAGCTCCCAAAGTCGACAAGGGTGGAAGAAATGGGGTGAAAAATGGTTAAGTCCTGTGTTTAAAGAACTCACTGCCATCAGTGATTTCGCACCTGCGGCTCGAGGACCGCATCTGCGGTCTCGCACCTGCGAGAGGAGTCTCGCACCTGCGAGAGGAGTCTCGCACCTGCGGAAGTGGACAAGAGGGTTTCGGACTCCCAAGTCGCTTCCTCGACTGGTTGGCCCCTCCACTGGACCTTTACGGCAGAAAGTCTCTTGGATCTCAACTGGCGATCCTGCCTATCGATGATAGCAACTGGCTCCTCCTCGTAGCCCAACTTCTCATCCAACTGAATAGTGCTGAAATCAACCACGTGAGAGAAGTCGGTGTGGTACCTCCGGAGCATGGATACATGAAAACCGGATGAACTCCTGATAAACTTGGAGGTAAAGCGAGCTCATAAGCAACCTCTTCAACTCACCTCAATACCTCGAAAAGACCTATAAACCTCGGGCTCAGCTTGCCCTTTTTCCAGAACCTCATAATACCCTTCATCGGCGAGACCTTCAACATTACCTTGTCTCCCTCCAAAAATGCTACATCACGCGCCCTCTGATTCGCGTAACTCTTCTATCAGGACTGTGCTGTGCGGAGCCATTCCTGAATCAATTTCACTTTCTCCAAAGCATCCTTCACCAGGTCGGTGCCATATAACTTGGCCTTGCTAGGCTCAAACCACCCGATAGGAGAACGACATCGCCGACCGTACAAAGCCTCAAATGGATCCATCTCGATGCTGGACTGGTAACTGTTATTGTAAGCAAACTCATCCAAAGGCAAGAACTGGTTCCACTGACCTCCAAAGTCAATCACACATGCCTTGAGCATGTCCTCCAATATCTGAATTGTGCGCTCTGACTGACCATCAATCTGAGGGTGAAATGTTGTGCTGAGATCTATCTGGGTACCCATCTCACTATGTAATTCTCTCCATAAATGCGAGGTGAACTGAGGACCTCGATCTGATATAATGGACAACGGAACACCGTGCAACCGAACTATCCCCCGAATGTAGATCTGGGCCAACCTCTCAGAAGTATAGGTAGTAGCCCTTGGAATGAAATGTGCCGATTTGGTCAATCTATCCATAATGACCCAAATCGCGTCAACCTTCCGCAACGTCCTAGGCAACCCAACCACGAAGTCCATAGTGATGCGCTCCCACTTCCACTCAGGAATAGGCATCTGCTGAAGTAGGCCTCCTGGCCTATGGTGCTCATACTTCACCTGCTGGCAATTAAGACACCTAGCCACATACTTGACTATATCCTTCTTCATCCAGCTCCACCAGAAATGCTGCTTCAAATCACGATACATCTTCGTAGCACCAGGATGAACAGAATACCGTGAACTGTGAGCCTCCTCCAGAATCCTTTCCCTCAGACCATCCACATTAGGAATACATAAACGGCTCTGAAGTCTCAGAACACCATCCTCACTAATAGTAACCTCCTTGGCACCACCCTGAATCACTATCTCCCGTAGCTCGTATGGATCATCAAACTTCCAAGCCTTAATCTCCCCCAATAACGAAGACTGAGCAACCACATGTGCTAAAACTCGACGAGGTTCTGAAAGGTCTAATCTCACCAAGCGATTAGCCAAGGACTGAATGTCCAAGGCTAGAGGTCTCTTCTCTGCTGCAATATAAGCCAAGCTACCCATACTCTCTGCCTTCCTACTTAAGGTGTCTGCTACCACATTTTCCTTGCCCGGATGATAAAGGATGGTGATATCATAATCCTTCAACAACCCAAGCCATCTGCTGTGCCTCAAGTTAATATCCCTCTGCTTGAACAAGTGCTGCAAGCTGCGGTGGTCTGAATAAACCTCACAAGATACCCCATACAAGTAATGCTTCCAAATCTTAAGAGCGTGAACAATCTCCGCCAACTCCAGATCGTGCACAGGTTAATTCTTCTCATGAACCTTCAGCTGGCACAAAGCATAAGCAATAACTCTCCCTTCCTGCATCAACACACACCCCAAACCAACGCGTGAAGATACACTGTATACATCCCTGAACCGGAAGGCAATACTAGAACTGGTGCTGAAGTCAATGTTGTCTTGAGCTTCTGAAAGCTCGCCTCACACTCGTCAGACCTTCGGAACAGGGCATTCTTCTGAGTCAATCTAGTGAATGAGGCTTCAACAGATGAAAACCCCTCCACAAATCGACGATAATAGCCTGCTAGGCCCAAGAAGCTCCTAATCTCCGTAGCTGAAGTAGGACGCGACCAACTCTGAACTACCTCAATCTTCTGGGGATCAACCTTAATACCCTCTCCGGATACCACATCTCCCAAGAATGCCACGGAATCCAACCAAAACTCACACTTGGAGAACTTAGCATATAGCTTCTGTTCTCGCAAAGTCTGGAGCACAACTCTTAAATGCTGCTCGTGCTCCCCCAGGCTACGTGAGTAAATCAAGATGTCAGCAATGAAGACAATGATGAAGGAATCAATATATGGCCTGAACACCCTATTCATCAAGTTCTTAAATGATGCTGGGGCATTAGTCAAGCCAAAGGACATCACCAAGAACTCATAGTGGTCATATCTAGTACGGAAAGTAGTCTTCGGAACATCTGAGGCCCAAATCTTCAGCCGGTGATACCCCAATCTTAAATCAATCTTAGAAAACACCCGAGCACCCTGCAACTGGTCAAACAAATCATCGATGTGCGACAAAGGATACTTGCCGTACCTTGTTCAACTGGCGGTAATCAATACACATCCATATAGACCCATCCTTCTTCTGCACAATAGGACTGGAGCACCCCACGACGATACACTCGTTCTGATAAACCCCTTAGCTAACAACTCCTCAAGATTCTCCTTCAACTCCTTCGGAGCCATACGGTACAGAGGAATAGATATAGGCTGGGTGCCTGGAGCTACATCAATGCAGAAATCAATATCATGATTCGGAGGCATGCCCGGAAGGTCCGAAGGAAATACATCAGCAAACTCTCGAACAACTGGCACTGAATCAATCGTCGGAGACTCGGTGGTGGTGTCCCGCACATAAGCAAGATAGGCCAGACAACCCTTCTCGACCATATGTCGAGCCTTCATGAATGAAATAACCCGGCTGGCTGCACTGGCTGAGGAACCTCTCCACTCCAGCCTAGGCGACTCGGGCATGGCTAAAGTAACTGTCTTGGCATGGCAATCCAGCACGGCATGATAAGGAGATAGCCAATCCATGCCTAAAATAACCTCAAAATCGACGATGTCGAGCAATAAAAGGTCCGCTCTAGTCTCGAACCCACAGAAGGTGATCACACAAGACCGATAGATCCGGTATACCACCACAGAATCACCCATAGTAGTGGACATATATATAGGAGAATCCAAGGACTCTCGAGGAACATCCAAGAAACAAGCAAATAAGGCTGACACATATGAATAAGTGGATCCTGGATCAAATAGCACTGATGCATCTCTACCACATACTGAAATAGTACCTGTGATCACGGCATCTAAGTCCACTGCATCTGCTCGGGCCGAAATAGCATAGAACCTGGCTGGTGTACTTGAAGACGCACCTCTACTGGACTGAATAGGAGTTAGCTGAGCTCCCCTTGCCTGGCCTCCACCCCTGGGACGACCTCTACTAGTCTGTCCTCCACCTCGGGGTGGACGGGGCGCCGGTGCTGAGTATGTAGGCTGGTAACTCTGCTGAACAACCTTGCCCCGAAGCTTGGGACAATTCCTCCTCATATGGCCTGAATCCCCACACTCATAACATCTCACTGGTGGTATGGCCTGCTGCCCTGAAGAAGAACCCTGGATAACTAGGGGACGATGAGAACCCTCTGGCATGGCACCTAAGTAAGGACTAGAAGACCCCTGATGACCCGAATACCCGCCAGAGTAACCCCGAATGGCTGGTGGGCGGTAAGAACTCTCCGGCATGGCGCTGAAATAAGGCCTCACTGGAGCACCACGGGGAGGTGGTAGAGGAGTTGAATATGGAGGCCTGCTAGGCTGGCCTCTACTTAACTGACCCCTGCCCCTGGCTAGGGAACCTTTGAAATATCCAGAAAATCTAACTCTCTTGTCTTGCTGAACCTGCTCTCTTCCCCTCGATCGATAACCCTCAATCCGACGAGCTATCTCGATCACAAGCTGATAGGGTGTCCCCGTCTCCACCTCTCGGGCCATGTTGGCCCTAATACCTGAGTGCAGCCCAGCTACAAATCTCCGCACTCTCTCAGCGTCACTAGGAAGTATCATAAGGGCATGACGAGACAACTCAGAAAACCTGGCTTCGTAGTCTGTCACTGGCATCTGCCCCTGCTCCAGCTGCTCAAACTGATACCGCAGCTCTTCCCTCTCGGAGGGTAGAATATATCTGTCCAGGAATAACTGAGTGAACTTCTCCCAAGAGGTAGGAGGGGAACCTGCTGGTCTACCAAGGATGAAGGACTGCCACCATCTGCGGGCTCTGCCCTCAAGCTGAAAAGTAGTGAAATCTATGCCATGGGATTCTAATATCCTCATGTTGTGCAGTCTGTCCCTGCACCTATCAATGAAGTCCTGAGCATCCTCACCTCGCTCACCCCCGAATACTGGAGGGTGCAATCGAGTCCATCTATCCGATAACTTTTGTGGATCGCCGTCCGCAGCTGGTCTGAGCTCTGGTGCTACTGCTACTAGCTGGACCCCACCGACGGGCAGTGTACCCGGGGTACAACCACGAGAGTTTCTTCTTCCTTCTTAAAAGAGAAGAAAGGTATCAAAACAAAACTTACGTGCAAAGTTCCTGTCACGACCCAAATCCAAACTCAGGTCATGATGGCGCCCAACGCCGGGGTCATGCAAGCCAACACTTGAGTTACTAACGAGATTACCTTATTTGATAGATTATTCCGAAACTTTGCCAATATTTAAGGTTAAAGAATTTTTAAGGTGAAAACATATAACTTAGCCAACTTAAATCAACACAACCAAAAGGACCGTAAATAACAGGTACAGTGCCAAGAGTATAATATCTACTACGTGTGCCAGGACCTAGTGTCACAAGTCTACGGGCGGACTAGTAGAATATACAAAATCTGATAGAATAGTTGTGCCACTGTCTGAAGGAAATAGACAGAAATAACAAAAGACAACTCCAAAGTGCTGTTGAGATAAGCCAAGGGGAGCAACTCACCGTGAAGTCGGGTATAGACTATGCTCTCAAGATCATGCTCCGGTCAGATAACCAGATGCACCTGCCTTAGAACCTATACAATTAAGTACAGAAGTGTAGCATGAGTACATATAAACAAATATGTACCCAGTGAGTATCCCGTCTAATCTCGAAGAAGTAGTGACGAGAGGTCGATGTGATACTTACTAGGGTCAAGATGTAATAATATAAGTTAATGAAGACTAGGGAGGATAACAGTTCCCGAAATAACAAGACATGAAAATATCAAGTATAAATTTACAATAACCTCTGCATGTCAAATCACCATAGTATAAAATAAACTAACTTTTTCTTTTCACATGAAGCAGTTTATATGATAACAAAAAGACTCTGAGTCAAAATATACATCACATAGTATGCCGAAGCGTACGGCCGAAGCGTCGCGGAAATAAATGTACACTGCCGAGGGTCGAACGGCTCGAACCATAGATGCATCTATTACCCCGATCGCGAATCGAACATGCGACGCGGTTGAAATAATAATAAGGGTGCCCTGCTCGTGAATCATATATGCGACGCGGGTGCTCGTATACATACACAGAATTATCAGGAAAATCCAGCAATTCAATAGAGATTATACTTGCAAACAAGAACTTAAGCATCTGAAATTTTAACGTAACTTCCTAACATTATCATGCTAATTCAAGGGAAATAAGAAACTCAAAATACATTTAGGGGTACATGTAAGGTACATAAAAGTATGCTCGTGAGTCCTAAAACTACCCGACATGGCATAATAGTAGCTACGCACGGACTCTCGTAACTTCGTGTGTGTGTAGCCCCCACAAATAAGGGCATTTAAATCAAGTATAATTACATATGGGACAATTCCCTCGTACAAGGTTATAAAGGAGACTCACCTCGTGCCGAGCCTACTTTGCGGGTCAAGAACGCGCCTGAAACTCTGAACTCTATACCCGAGGACTCGAAACTTGCCAAATGTTACACAAATACATCAATTTATTCTCAAAGTATGGAAATTCTCTTATTTAATTAGTAAATTCATCATTCTTGAATAAAATCCAAAGTTCACCCCCAGGCCCGCACGCTCGGATTCCCAAAATTCACGAAGGAAACACTCACCCATAACCTAAGGATCATTAATATATGAGTTTTGTATGATTTCATGGTAGATAAGTGGGGATATTCTCTAAAATTCATCAAGCCCTAGGTTTCTACCCTAACCCTTGATTTACACTAATTAAGGTGTTAATCTACCTATGAATTGATGTATTAAACCAACATTTGAGTGGAAATAACTTACCTCTAGTAGTTAGGTCGTTTGTCTCTCTCCCAAGCTCCCAAAGTCGAAAGGGGTGGAAGAAATGGGGTAAAAAATGGTAACATCCCGTGTTTAAAGAACTCACTGCCATCAGTGAATTTGCACCTGCGGCTCAAGGACCGCACATGCGGTCTCGCACATGCGAGAGGAGTCTCGCACATGCGAGAGGAGTCTCGCACCTACAGAAGTGGACAAGAGGGCCTAGGATCGCACATGCGGAGAGGAGCTTGCATTTGCGGCTCCGCTCCTGCGGAAACTTGTCTGCACCTGCGAGGATGGACCTCCTCACCTGGGGCCGCACCTGCATGGCTTGGACTGCAGGAGAGGTCCCGCACCTGCGACTGGGAAACTGCACCTGTGGTCACACCATATTTGGTGCACCAGCAGTTGACGCTGCTGGTTTTTAGCCTCGTTTGGTGCCCGGGAGGCACCTGGGCCAACCGAGCCCCCGTCCAATTATACCAACAAGTCCTAAATCATTTTACGGACTCGCTCGAGCCTTCGGAACACCCAAAATAACGTTAAAACTAAAAATCACACCTCAAAACCCCTAGAATCAAACTTAAGAACTTTAAGTTCTTGAATTCGATAACAATGCACCAAACCGACCTATACTATTCGGAATGACACCAAAATTTGCAGGCAAGTCATAAATGACATAACAGAACTATTCTCCGTCTCGGAATTTCGTTCGGACCTCGATTACACAAAAACATGTTCCAAACCAAATTTCAAACATAAGGAAATTCTTATTTCGATATTGGGCGCCGAAATGCTTCCGGGGCATCCAAAACCCATTCCGAACATACGCCCAAGTCCGAAATCATTATACGAAGCTATCGGAACCGTCGATACTCGATTACGAGGTAGTTTACTCAAAATGTTGACCGAAGTCAAACTTGGCCAAAAAGGCCAACCTTAAGGAACTAAGTGTTCCTATACTGCTCTAAAACACTTCCAAATCTCAAACCACCCGTCCCCGCAAGTCATAAATCACAATAAGCTGCTATGGGAAGTTTCATTTAGGGGAACGGGGTCCGATAATGCAAAACGACCGGTCTGGTCGTTACAGTTCCATTTTCCTCGAAAAGAATGTTCTCTTCACCAGCAAAGCCACTTGTGGGAGTAACAACAAAACGGACATACCAACCATAATCTTTATCGTCTTCAGGGCTAACCATAACCCTATTACTCCTAGACACGAGAGTAAAAACCCCTGAACGAAAAAACTTAGGGGAATAAAGATCAAGCAAGTATTGAAAGGTGAAGGGTAAAGAGGCCAAATTAGAGAGGTATCTGTCACGACCCCCAAATCCTAACTTGTCGTGATGGCGCCTATCGTGAAACTAGGCTAGCCAACCATCACTTTACTATGCTTTTGTTCAATCATAACACTTCACAATTAANTAACCTAAACAACCCCAAGAACTGGAGTCAATAGTCATGAGCATCTAAGAATAAATAAATCTAACTCTGCTAAAAACCATAATATAAGTCTCTGAATCGAATGCTAAGACAAAATAAGGAAGGGAAATGGAGAAGTTGTGGACGCTGGACAACTACCTCAAAATCCCATGAAATGCTGCTATCGAACCTGCGCCAGCTACTGCTGCGAGCTAGTACCTGGATCTGTGCACAGAGGCACAGGGAGTCTTTATGAGTACGCCAACTCAGTAGTAATGAAAATAAATCACAGTCTGAGTAATATAAACACACAGAATAGATACACAATTCCACAAAAGCCAGTAAAAGACTGTCACCA
>MDKH01201972.1:0-37065 GCA_005239495.1 Nicotiana undulata | reverse complement strand
GGACTCTATCTAATGCATTACGCAGTTCTTCTTGAGTCCGAGAGAGTGATTGTACGAGCTCACTAGAATACTCCTCCTTCTGCCTAGCAAATCCTTCAAGTACCTAATCTCCTTCGAGGCTCGGGACAGTTGTTCAGCAAAAGAAGATTCCAAAAGACTCTTATCCTTATCAGCTTGAGTTGAAGAAGCCCTCTCCACTGCCAGTTCCGCTGCCATAATCCTCATCTGTCTCTTCAAGGTACCCCTTTCCTCCTCTAAGGCATCCATATCAATTCTTAAACTGTCATATTGTGCCTTCAAATTGTCGAAATCAGCCCGCAACTCTTTTGTCTCCTGATCCGCATTTGAGATCCTCTTCATAATCTCCATACCAATAAGATTGATCTACAAGAAACAAACCAATTAAATATGATAAAATTATTTAGGTATGGTAAAAAGGAAGTGGAATAAATTGCACCATACCTTCAAGGAGGTATGCACAACTTCATTAGCCCATGTAAGAGTTGTGTGGCTGGCTAGCTTGGTTTTCTCTGTGGGACCTATCAAAGGTTTGAGCCACACTTCGGGCTCGCCCGTTTTCTTGAAAAGACATCCCTCAGCTGGAACTTCTATTATTACCCTCCAGCAGGGAGACCCTCCGCATCTCCCTGCTGGAAGACCCTACTTCCCTAACGAAAGGTACAGAAGCAGGCATAGATGAAACAACAACATGCACGGAGGGTTGAGGAATTGGAGGAACCACGGGCAAAACAACATGCACGGAAGATTGAAGAGTTTAGGAAACCACATGAAAAGCAGCTACAGAGGCAGTAATAGCCAGTGGAGCGGAAGAGACACGAGGGGCAGATGAGACAGCTTCACTTAAAGAAGCAGGAAAAATAGCGGCCAGAGGGACATCATCAGAAGCAAGATCAAAACCTTCATGAAACAAGTACTCTATAGAATCATGAACAGGGGACTGTGAAACATCTTCATAGGTTGAGGGTCTAACTGCAAACACGGAAGGCAAAGTCATGGGTGTAGACTCGTCGTCCAAAACCACCCGCCTTCTTCGAGACCTATGCACCAAAGCACCCTCCTTTTCTTCTTCTTCTTCTGCGGAACGTGATTCACCAACCTTCCTCTTTGAGGAAGACGAACTAACAATAATCTCTTGGGCCTGGGCCAAAGAAATCTTCAGGACAGACGTAGCAGACACGCCACGAGCAGAAAATCCTATTAGAAAGAGAAGGATTAAGCAAAAAGAAAAAAGGCTCGAGTAAGAAAAGAAGTAAAAACAAAAGCTTCACTTACCGTGGGTCTTCACTTGCCAATCATACTTCCCTTTATGCAAAACTTAAGTACGAAATAGTGTAAAATAAGGTAAAATCCCTAGTTATCATGGACACGCACCCACTACCTCACGTACATAGCGACTCATTATGTACGGTTACTGATTTACTTAAACTCGAGCTCCTGTACTATCATGCTCCTAACGGCGACATAACTGACCATATGAGTTCATGCATCTACAAAAGCCTCTAAGAATATCTTACTTGCATAACATGGTTGGGACATGGATCCAACTGACCCATAAGTATATATGCACACACACGCGCGCACACACACACATATATATATATATATATATATATATATATATATATATATATATATATCTTGTCCCGATAATGTCTGGTAACCGCTAGACTCGGCCGTACTCCGGATGAAATGGAGCTTCACCAATACTCAACTGGATATCAACTCTGTCTATGATAAGAGCCCGTCAAACTGGATACCTGAACCTGCAAACATGAATGCTGTGCCCCAACGATGGGACACTGAAATTGGGATATAACATAATTCAATACTAAGTATGTAAGGCATATAACATATGAATAACTGAATTGAAACTGAACTGACATGTATATATGATATACTGAAAGTAATTGGAGGGTCAATGAAATTGGGGAATCATACTTACCTTATTTTTACCCGTAACATATCTATAGTATTGAATTATCCAACTTACCTTACAAAGGATTTAGACTGGAAAAGGAAGGTTCCGTTGGCCGAGAACATCTAATGTCGCAACTATCGTGTGTGTGTGTGTGTATATATATATATATATATATAAAATTTGCATCATGATTTACCTGAACTTGTTCCCATATGCTATCTGAACTGGAAACCATCACATTATGGAACTTCATCTATAAAATTCTTCTAGCCATCATACCTTGCATTTGAATACTTACCTCAGGCAAATCAAACATCTTCATGGCTACGCTGAAACATAAAAGTGGCACTTACGCGTTTCAATAGAGACCAGTTGTAAGGCTCACTCAACGTGAATGACCAGTAGCTCTTACGCGCAACATAGTAAAACGTCCATATGACTCACATCAATCATGAATAGTTGGTGGCTCGTATGCATAACATAATAGACCATCTGTACGACTCAAAATACCAAGATATGCTTATGCGTGCAACTGAGACCGTCCATAACCATTCTTCATTATGCACTTATGCATTCATAGACCGTCCATAGGTCTTCACTGTACACCTACGAGTTCATAGACCATTCGTATGAATCATGTCCTATACATATTCATTTCATATCACACGTGGAGATATCATTCAATCATTAATAGGTAAACTCGTATTCATAAACATATAAGTTCGTGAGTAACTCGTTACGACAACCAATACTTATTCCTTATCCTCTTGTTGTATTATCCTTCGTATTTAATATTATTTAGTCGTAAAGAACGTTGTAACTATTTCGGAACCGCACTTCTACCCTTATTTCACGTAACGACTCATTTTTTGGGGTTACATGATTTTATCTACTTATAACTATGTAATATGCTTAGCTTATGAGGTTACTCGTTACACACACACACACGTATTCATTCATCGATACATAATAAGAGTTGTGAGATTTACTATCTATCAACTTATATTCTTATTGCCAAACTTATAATATTATGTAGTTTACGACTCCATAGGTAACATATATAATCGACCTTATTTAACTTGGGAGCGATGTGACTATCTTCATGGGTCTTTATCAGTTTCGTGAATACAAACGTATAAGTATTGGAAGTCGTGTCATTCTTTAGGTCAAATAATTCTTATCATTCTGTAAACTATACATTGTGCTACCTTGTTGAACTATTCGTATATACCTATCCATCATTATACGAACATTATATTGCTTCTGATTCGTTAGATCATTCGTACGTAATCTTTAATTGACATTTAGACGTCTTGTTACATATAGAAGACAATGACTTTAGGAAGGCTCTATTTACTCCTTAAGAATACATGAAACTATTACTAACATAATCCATTTCAACATACGTATGACTATACTCGTGAACATACTTTAATCGTCGGAAAAGTACATATACAAAGACTCGCCCCCTTGAATTCCTTATAAGAGCAACTTAACTTATGAAATTATATGAAAGAAAAGAAAGAAAGACCTTACATACCTTATAATATCCCATCCAATCCTCTAGCTAACTTAATCTGCAGCTCCTATGTCTACAGGCAATGAATAATACTATTGTCACAATACGAAAGCCATAACTTATTGCATTTGAACGACACACTTTATTCTATAATAAAACAGACAACACCTTCCCCATTTATATGACTTCTCACAAGTCAAAACAATCAACAACAACCCATACAATGTCAACAATACTCATAATAAGCCTTTGAAAATATTTTAACAATCCCGATGAGCGGCAAGCTCGATTTATGATAACAAATTGGAGTTGGAATCTAATTTCTTCTTCGTGAATCTGCTTACAATATCAATCATATTATACATATGTTTACCACATAATTTTCAGTCCAATATATCATAAGAATAATCTTCAAAACAGTCCAGACGCCTAGCACCTTAACTTTTATAGTCAATAAATTATTTTTCATGTTTTTTTCTTTAATCAACTTAATTGGCACCTAGAAAAGCTTAACAACAACGACCATAATATTATCAACTTATTTCTCATAATTTTCGGCCACCACAAACCATATATGTAGCCACAAAATAGTCTAACAAGAAGATAATCATGTCTCATGTTCTTTCAAGTGCCATCTTATGGGTTTTCACTCAAACAACATAACCAACACAAGATTCACCTTAGACACAATCAAGAAGATGTTATACATACCTTAGGCATCAACTACAACAAGAAACCTCATCACAAATTAGCTCACAATAGCCCTCAATCACACCACAACATCATAGAAGTATTCTCTTGTAGTCTTGAACACTTTTGATGATGATTTGAGTTGATTTTCCTTGAATTTGGTTCTTGGATCTTGGAGATATGAGAGGGTTTTGGAGAGCTTATGGAAGAAGTTTGGGTGAGAAATGACCAGAAGTGAGGGCGAAACGTTTTTTAAAATAAGTAAAGTTGGTAGACGCCTCAAGTGGGTCCCAGTTGGGCTACATTGTAGTCTCGTAGGAACGCGAATATCTATCTACTCCGACGTTATATCAATAATGGTTTAATGAGTTAGAAACTAGACTAGTGGATCTTCAATTTGATGGGTGTATCACCCCATAACTCCAAGTAATTCGGAGAAAAGCTCAGTGACATTAGACCTAAACTTCAGTACAATTTATGAACGTAATTTGTGACGACTTTTGTTTCACAATTCGCTTGACTTCAAAACTTAACACACCGTTATCATATGACTATAATGCCTTGTAACAACACCTTCTTATTATGTTAAGCATCCTAGTCTCACCCTAAAAGTACGGTTATAACATTCACAACTTGCCGACTTTCGACGGAACTTATTTTTTTTCTATTCGTTTAGCTTCTAAACCCTTTAACCCTCTTGGTACTTGCAATTCATGATCTTAATTATTTTTAAACTCCAAGTTAACATGATTAACTTTTTATGTACTTTCAAAGATGATCTCATTTCCGAGCTTACATCAATTAACTTACGACGTACTTTTACGTATGAAAACATGGAGTGTAACACCGGTAAATCTTATGAATTTTATTGCTTGTAATCTATCTTCGACATGTCGCTAGAACAAAACGATGTATGTAATTGTGAGATTTATGCATGGCTTTTCGCGAGTTGTTACCTAGATTATGTTGGTAGCTCTTATTAGTCACTAGTGGTTAATATTTGATATAATTGTTTGATTTATTTATTTTTAAGTAAAAGAAATTTAACATTGTTAAAGAAAAAACTACAAAGGGCTGAAAGATGTGCCTTCCAAGAAGTCCCGTGAGTTAAAGTTACTGCAAAATGTGTGACCTTCTAAATTTGCTTCAATAACCATGTGTTGATTTGTACAAGATACTTTTTTTTTTGACAAACTTTGTACTAGATAAGTGTTGTATGTCCATAGGATACAAATGTATGCAATTTATTTAATTTGATTTATAAACAAATATGATGATTAGCGCTTTGAGATTCAAGTGTTCACCAAAGATAACAAATTAATTGCTTATTTCGCCCTTCAAAGTCAAATAATGAGTTTGGCTTTTATATATTATTGCATTTTCAAAATACTCTTAACTAACTACATGTAATTATCTAAAATATATATAGATTGGAACGGTAGAAAAGTCAGTACATAAATAAAGAGTAGATACCGAATATTTAACTTCTCTAGTCAGAAAATGAACAATATTTTTGTAATTTAAATATAAAATAATTTTCAATACATTTGTATTTTACAATATTTTATAAAAATTCATATGGGATACACCTGCAACGCACGTGTCCAGAGACTAGTATGTGTATAATTTATGTACACCAAAGAAAAAAGCAAATCCAAGCGGCTATTTGTGTAATGATCCTATTTCTTATAAAGTCGAAAGTGATCAAAGAAGTTAGTGTTTTTTCACTTTTACGCGCTATAAACTGTTTACATTCGATAACGAAAAAGTGTAAATAATTTATATAATTTTTGCATATAACATATACACACACACACACACACACACACACACACACACACACACACATATATATATATATATATATATATAATGAAGGGTGAGACTGAGAGAAAAAGACAAGGTAACGATGCGTCCACACTAAATCGGTCGTTACATAAAGTGAAACATTTTGTCATTATGTAACGACGGATTTAACGATACGATACAATAATATTTAAGTAACAATCAAAATAACATCGTATTTAAAGTAACAATACGATACAATAATATTTAAGTAACAATCAAAACAACATTGCATTTAAAGTAACAATACGATACAATACAATGGGTAACAACCATCCAAACAAGTTGGTAGGGTAAAATGTAGGCAAAAAAGCTCAAGTTGTTTAATTTTTGGCTAACCTAATAGATTCGAATGTTATATTCATGTATTTCATAATAGCACGATAAATCGTAGTTAAAACTATGGGTGTCAATGGATATTTAAGAATCGACTAAATCGACAGAACCGTACCATATCGAATCGATTTTTACATTTCTTTTAATAAAATCGTAGGTTTTTATATAAACTTATAATCATACCGATAATTATAGTTGGTTTTTTATTTTATGAAAATAAATCGAAAAAATAACGAATCGTACAAAATAAATTTACAATGTGAAAAATATATTTATATATTAAGTTTTAAACTTAGAATCCTAATTCCCAAATCTATTACGCTACTTCTGTTTAAACTAAATTATTTCCAGCATACTCACTAGCAAGACACATGTATTGTGGCAATTATGTGTAACAAACTACAACGTATTGAATATGTTTTCTTTCGTATGATTTGGATTTATCTTTTGAATGTTTAATCTTTTATAGACTTTATTCTTGAATCCCAACTTGGTTAACATTTTTTCCAATGGTGTGATTTATATTTTCTTTGTATATGCTTAGTTTCTTTTATGCTGTTGTAGAATAATTGATGGATCTATACTCTAGTCATCTTTCATATTTTCTTAATTCATCACCTTTTAAACTATAAAAATGTCTAGAGAGTTTTGCTAAGTCTTCTAAGTACGTATGTTATTGCATTCTACTTTTACAGTGACTTTTACATGATATGTAAAAAAATTACCGAACCATACTGATATCGAAGAGAAACTGCCATGATTGAGACGATTTTGAAAAGTCTAATTTTGATTATACATAATAGAATAACCGAAACAATGTATAGTACAAATTTTATAAAATAACCGGACGAACAACTATTAACCCCTAGTTAAAACGACGACGTATTAATTTATCTTTAAGCATTTTGTGATGAAAGTTAAAAATAATATTTCACAAATAGTATTATGTGTGCCAACTAGAGTCCAATAACCCCACAAATTTGAATTCATATCCAATGACCTTATGCTACCTAGTTAAGTACGTGCTATTCCTCAAATAACTTTAACAAAATGGTAATTATTTCAAAATAACATTCGGAAAACTTGTCATTATCCCCGAATGGGCCTTACGCGGCGGAAATCCGAATATAATGGGCTTCAATACGGGTACCGAATACCGAATACCGAATGAGAAACTAAAAGAAAAGGAAAATTACCAGCTATATTCATTTATAAGTAGCTCATTACAAAAATTGATAAAATATTACTAATATTAGCCAAATTAGCCAATTAGCTATTTGTAGCAAAAAACATTAATTTTTTGCTTTGTTTTGAGTGAGTGTTATTAGAATAGATTGGGCACAACTTAAGGAACTTGAATCTCAGTTTTGGGATGATTTGGTGAAGTTTTGAGGTGGTTTGAATTGAAAATTTGAAGTAAAAACTGAACATGAAAAAAAATAATATGTGTATCACACTGTGTATCATTTGTGTATCACATATGTATCATATTTGTAACAATTATGTATCACATGTATATCCATGTATTCCTGCGTGTCAGATACATGAGTGATACATGTTTGATACATGTGTCGCATAAGAATTTTTTGAACTCGTTTTAGTTACGAATTTTGGTACAAAACTAGTCCATATCACCTCCAATTTTCCTCAAATTTTATATATTGACTTATCTATATATTTTCAATGAATTTCAACTGTACCCATTGAAAAAGTTCTTTTTTTGTTTAGGTTTTTGAAATATTGTATATATATATATATTTGTATTTCATCACTTTATTTTATCCCAACTAAACGTGAGATAAATCATTTCAAATTTATTCCAAAATTAATTTTATTTTATTCCTCGTAGCAATCGAGCCCTAAGGTAAAATAAAAAAGGAAAAAGAAAAAAGAAAAAAGAAAAAAGAAGACCCTTTGGTTTAAGGAGTATATACTAAATAGATGAGGAGAAAGCAAAGTAGCCATCGTCACGTCTCAATTAATTAAACAAAGGAAACTCTTAATCAAAAGAGAAGAGCAAACTTTTCATTTTTAAGAGAAGAAGAAGAAAAACAATCTACAATAGTACACGAAAACTAAACGGAACCCCGCTACGTAATTCTCCCATTCATTCTCCACGCAACCCAAACTCTCTTCCACCCTATATCGGCGGCGACCGGCGGCGGCCGTCCTTCTTCTTCTTCTCCTTCATCCACCACCGCCTGTTAAGTATCTAATCCTTTTGCCCCACCTTTTTTGAGGTTACGTCAGAAATTTATAGTTTTTATTTCACTTTATTGTAGGAGAAAAACCTAAAAATTATTGGGGTTTAAACCCCCTATAACTCTCAGTGTGAGCCCATATATTTTAGCCCTGGGTACGGGCAAGCTGCTTCGTACACTCATCACAAAAAAGAAAAAAAAAACACTTTCCCAATTGGGATTTTTAGCTGTTTAGAATCCCTTTATTTGGGAACATAGTGGGCAAGCTGGTCCGAACATTTATAATTGCTTCACCTAGTTGTTTACTTTATGGTATATTGAGGATTTCAGCTGGGTATTGGTGGAGACAGTGATTCTAGTTGTAGGTAAATTGCTTTATTCTCTTGTATTATTTATCTTGTATGGTGGATTTTTGTTTTGTTAGGATTCAGGATATGAAGTAACACGATCAATGGGGATTCATATTGCCGACCCCAACTTGTTTGGAACTGAGGCTTTGTTATTGATGTTGTTGTAGGATTCAGGACAATGCATGTGTAGTGTCATATAGTTTGCAGTTTTATGGGTAAAATTATCTACTGTGAATATGATATGTGACTCTTGAAATTGGATTAGTGGGTATTTTGTAGTGTATCATGATTGACAATGTATGATATATGAATACGAGATAATCAGAGCTTGTAGTTAGAAAGTTGTAGCCTTTGGAATATTGTCAACCATTGAGATATCAATAAATGGACTACGGCCTTAATTCGAAATTAGTTGGGATTGATTTTATGAATCATGAATTTTCTTTTTAGACCAGTTGACTACTACATTGGCTATTGTACTTGATTGGCTACATTATCTATTTTGGGAAACCTTGTTCAACTATGGCAGTAGATGATACACAATAAAATTAACCAAAGAGAAAGCAGGATAATTGATGCTCCGCATCGCACTCCATTAAAACCGGCTTCTATCCTTGTGTTTCAGTGTATAATTGTGGACAAAATTGTACTCCTCCCTCATGTATTTCCTTCTGCCCTTAAGTTCGCGACTGTCAATCTTCTCCGGTAGAGTTTTATCTCCATGAACATTTGCCATTCTGTAGATAAATCTTAGTATTGCCTTTCTCTTCCTTAACCACGTCGTCCTCGATTTTGTCTCCAGCTAACCGTCTGTACTACTAAGATCTCCAACTTGTCCTTTTCATTACTCTCTGTGTAGCTTCTCCTCCTCCAACAATGTCCCTGCTAGCTTGTTTTTTTCTTTTTGATAAGTGAATCCAATTCATGTAAGTTATCAAGCATCTTTGCGATTTTTTTTCCCACTCTTAGTGGAACTTCTTAATTCAACTCCTCAAATCCTCCTTTAGTTGCTTCTGTTAGGGTCTCACATTGGTTTCGGATGGGGTCTTTTGTCTCATTATATGAGGTCTTGGGTTAGCTACCCTCATGAACTAGCTTTCGGGATTGAGTTAGATCTAAAGTTCATTTCTTTACATGGTATCGGAGCCAAATGCATCTCAGTTCTTGGTTTACTTGATGTTGAGCCCCCATGTTATATCGTCCTCGCTCTAGATGTGTGCGGTTGGGGGAGGGGGGAGGGTGTGTGTTAGAGTACTGCATCGATTGTTGATGGGGTCTTTGGTCTCGTTATACGGTCTTCGACAATCTTCCAGCCTTCCCCTCATGAGCTAGTTTTGGGGTTGAGTTAGGCGCAAAGTTCATTTTTTTACTATATCAATTTGTTTGGCCATTTGTAATTGGTCTTTAAGAACATGATAATTGTCCCACTATGCTTTCTTCGGCATCTGTAGTTATGTAATCTAATTTAAAATATATTGACCTCTACATGTTTCCTTGCAATCGAGCATTATCATACCTGCCACAGCATGTTTGTTGTAATATATCAGCCTCAGTTTCTATTCAGCATATATTTGCAAATTGTGAATGCGGGAAGCACACATTCTATTGGTTCATGTAAACCTTGCTCCTGATACTTGTAAGATAATTAGCCAATTAATGAAATTTGAAAAAGTCTGCCCTCCTTACTAGTCATGTTTCTTCAACTCCGCCCTCCTCCTCCTTTTCCTAGTATTTGTGTCCTGTCCTGCAGTTTTAATGCTTCCTCCTTGATTCACTCCCTTTTAATCATCAAAAAATTTAATGCCTCCTCTTCAAACCCCAAACACATTGATTTTCCCCTTGAAATACTAGGAGGAAAGGAACTGTAAGACCTACTCCTGTCCTATTATTGAGTGGAGACATGCAACTCAATATGTAAAGGTCATAGACCCATGAACCAGCTCCGATCTGCAGAAAACATTTTGAAATCGTCAAAATTACTAAAATGTGCTCGAGTACTGGTAAGTGTATATCGTCCAGCGGCTTACAACTGGAAGTGTGACAAGCAAGTGAATTTCCTTAACTAACTTTTTGCAAAACTTTGAATCTGCTGATCTTATGAGTTGTGACCTTTGTTTTCATGTCTTCTTTGGTACATGCTTTGAGTTTGTCTGGTAACTGAGTCTTGCAGAACTAGGACCAAAAGACATTCTACTCAAGGCTTAAGTAGTCATTTTGCTTCGGTACTTAACAGCAGAACTGGAGCTCTCTCGGACTCGCACATATTAACTAATATATAGAAAAGGAAAAACTTTAGATAAAACAATCATTGATGAATTTATGCTTCCGAGATTGATTTTATCATTTATGGGATGCTAAAGCATGATTCTACATTCATTATCCTTCTTCCCAAAACCATTTAACAACCAATGAAGAACCCCATTGAGGTAGGAGCATACTTGTTCATACTTTGAAGACCAGCTGAAGAATTTTTTTTCATTCTCGTTATTCTTTTTCTTTACTTTTCAGTGCAGTATTTTAATTACTTGGTGCATGGGGAATGGTCAGGCTGTGTTTGCATGTGGTCAGCGTACATGAATGATGTTCAGTGGACAAAAAGGCGCTAGTGGCCTTAACATATTCAAATGGAAATGGCATGGCGAATCATCGTTGAGAACAGGGTTGCTTGATGATGTGCCTCCTGAAATCGAACTGTCGGACTATCGCAGAGCACCAAGTCCTGGTAGTGAAAGTCCATCTGGGCTTCTTAATGGTGAGAGCTTGAATGTTGAGCCAATTGCTGATCTGGACCTGTTCTTCGAGAGGCTCTACAACTATTATTGCGAGAAAGGATTATGGTGCATTATTATAAAGTGGATATTTGAACTTCTGAGCCTAGCTTTCACCATATGCTTTTCTGGGTTTTTTCTGTTGTATGTTGATTGGAATGGGCTCCGCAACGCAAAATGTGGAATGGATGCTGTGGAATCTGGAATCAAGCCTTGTGATCTGGCCAATGAAGCTCTTCATCTGCACCCATTGAAGCCTCTTACGCTCTTTAAAGCCATTGTTTTAGGTTACCTGGGGATTTTTTCTGTCTACTGGATATTTTGCTTCTTGAGGTTTTTCGCACAGCTAAAAGAAACCCTGGCAATCCGTCAGTTCTATTACAGAAGGTGCGCTGAAATATCTTAAAAGATTTTCTGGAAGTCAAATTTTCTGACGTCATTCATTTCTTTTTCTTGCTTTAGTTATAATTAATGGAAACTCAAGATGTACTGATTGTTTTTTTAAATTTTTTATATTGCATGGTATCATTGCCTGCCAATACTTCTTTCATCACTATGAGAGTCTTGGAGAGTCTTTCATTCCTCTAGCTAATCACAATGGTGTTATGCTTTTGTGCAGTCTTCATGTGACAGACAATGAGATACAAACCATTCCATGGGCATCTATTCTTGAAAGGGTCGTTCGGTTACAAGAATTGCAACAACTCTGTGTAGTCAAGAATCTTTCTATTCATGATGTGGTTATGCGATTAATGCGGAAGGAAAATTATTTGATAGGAATGCTTAACAAAGGGCTCCTTGCTTTTCCTATTTCTCACTGGGTACCTGGCGCTGGTCCAACTATCAAATGTGGCCCCAATGGAGTGCGTAGTCGTCTAATACTGACAAAAACCCTTGAATGGACCTTAAATTGGTGCATACTGCAGAGCATGTTTGACAGGTATTTGACAGTATGCCCTACCTTGCGGTCAAATTGCCATGTAGTGATTTCTAATTTAAGTAAATGAAGTTTGTTTTCTTCCATATGTCCTTAATTTGTTCTCCACTCCTACAATTTAACTGGTGTTTTTTTTCCTGCAGAAACTTCTGTATAAGGAGGGAATTCATTTCTGATCCTAAAACATTAAAGAAAAGGCTTATGATTGTTGGAGTTTTAATGCTTCTCCTATCTCCGTTTCTCGTCATATTCATGCTGGTGTATCTCTTCTTGAGGCATGCTGAGCAGTTCTACAACCATCCAAGTACGGCATCGTCTCGAAGATGGTCAAATCTTGCCAAGTGGATGTTTAGGGAATTCAACGAGGTATCATTTCTCTGGTATGAGCTTGATAGGTTGAGAAACATGGAACTTGTCATTTTGGATCTGTCTTTTGGTCCCATTTCTTTGGTTATTGACGGTGACTGGGCACGGAGTTTAAGAAAGAAAGAAAGACTTTTGAAACTTGTGGCCTAAAACAAATCACAGACATTTGTGTGGTTATAAATCATTTCATTAAGGGTAAAATAGGAAGTTCAAAGTGAAGTTGTTTCTAAATATAGAAAAGGATCATTGACAAAGTAAAAAGGAAAATGTGCCACATAAATGGATAGAGGAGTATTATTTCTTTTTGGAATGGGGACTTGGGAAGCGCAAAGGATGGGACAAAGTAAAAAGGAAATGTGCCACATATACAGAGGAGTATTAGTTTTTTTGGGGGGTGAGGGGTGGGAATGGGGACTTGGGAAGGGCAAATGCGTTTAGCATACTGCGTTTACTCTCTTGCTTTCAGGTTATTTGTATGGGTATAGGGTAATGTCACTATAACTCGTCAAGCTTATCACCTTTCAGCTGTATATTGCTTCTATATTTTCTGTAGTCTCTCTATTGCACGATAGACTTTCTGTAACATATTTATGTAACAGATAAACTGAGCCAAATGAAATGGGTTAAGTGGAATGACTACAACAGATTCATGCATCCAACCTCAACTAGTTTGGGTTTGAGGTGCAATTGATTGGTTTTGTGCGTGTTTATATATTGTGAGCTAACATTCTAGCGAGAATGTGAGCTATGGTTTTATTAGCTCTTTTGCTCCACAAATTGTTTGGTGCTTCCCATCCGCATACTTGAATTCTGTTATGGCAACTTTTATACTTGTGCGCGTCTTCTTTGTTTTCAGGTTGAGCATTTGTTTAAGCATCGCATCACCAGCAGTGTCATACATGCTTCTGATTATCTAAAGCAGTTCCCATCGCCTATTATATCTATCGTCGCAAAGTTCATTTCTTTTGTTTCCGGTGGATTTGCTGCTGTTCTTATTATCATTGCTTTTCTAGAAGAATCTCTGCTGGAAGGCCATGTAAAATACTTAAAACTTCCACAACCAACAAATATTTATTTGCAGAGTTTCTCATTTATGCTATTCGCACTATCTGATACTGCATTTTCTTTTGCTTCAAATGTTGCAGATATTTGGTCGCAACTTATTCTGGTATGCTGCTGTATTTGGAACTATAACAGCTATAAGCAGGGCTGCAATAACAGATGAGCTTCTTGTCCTTGACCCACAGGGAGCGATGTCACTTGTTGTCCAACATACACACTATATGCCAAAGAGATGGCGAGGGAAAGAAAATACCGAGGCTGCACGAATTGAGTTTGAAACTTTATTTCAGGTGCTTTTTGCCCTACGGGTACTTATAAGCAGATAAATGTGAGAAGGGGCACTTTATTGTAGTAACTCAATGTCTAGATTTAATGATTTCATTAAGAGCGTATTATTAGTTTTCTCAAGAAAATCATTTAATTTTTATGAAATAAAGCAAATCATTATCACATTGGCTCGTGAAACAATCCAATTTAGAGTTAATAACTAAATGTTGCTTCAATAGAGCTTAATCATACACTGTAAATTCAGACTAGACAGAGCATTATCATGATCTTTCATAATTTCACTTTTTGGTGATTTAACCCTTTTAGTTCTTTTCATGTTCCAGGCTTGAGGGTGGGTTTGGTTTATATATATTAGATTCAAAGTTTGACTCTTCTGTGTAGCCTTCCATATTTTAACCTTTTTAAATTATTGTAATTTATCAACAAAAAAATGTTAAGTAGCTCCAGTGGTAGGCTTTTGATCCCTTTATTTGGAGTCATATTCTTCTCCAGAATGTACCTTTTGTATCATTTAGAGAATTTCATTGATGTATAGGTTATGCAAGAGTTTGACTGTCGACGCATAGATTGTGTAGTACTTTTTACTGTGTGAGATTGTTATTGACTTCTTATTAACCCACTGCAGTATACTGGAATGATGTTACTTGAGGAGATGGCCTCAATTTTTCTTACACCATATCTATTGCTATTTGTTGTGCCAAAGGTGATCTTCGTTTTTTAAGTAATTTCCTTACCTTACCTATCTTGAGAATCCTTGAGATGATGGTCCCTAATAGTTGGATAGTTTTTGTCACAGAGGGTAGATGACATTTTGCATTTCATTGTGGACTTCACTGTTCATGTCGAGGGTGTTGGCCATGTGTGCAGGTTAGTAATTTTACCAGCTTACTTTCTTATGCATTTTCATATTTGGTGGCTCCCACTGTTGGAGCATGCACAATTCAATCATTGAGCACTGATATAGTGTCTTTCTTTGCAGCTTCAGCGTGTTTGATTTTCAGAATCATGGCAATAGCAAATATGGAGCGCCATATAATTCCGCCCGCTTGCAGAGAAGTTCTCAAGGGAAAATGGAGAAATCATTTCTGAGGTTGGTCTAATGACTACTTGACGCCTGTTTTAGGATTATTTTTGGATTTAAGACGCTTTTGAATAACAGTACATGTCAAACAATTGCAGCTTTCTAAATAGCTACGCTTCCTGGGAACCTGATGATCAAGGAAGACAGTTCCTATCAACACTCAAAACGTTCAGAGAGCAAAAGCTGCAGGTGCAGGATATAGGACCTGCATATCGACCTTCAGAGTTACAGCACTGGAATCCTAATTTTAGAGGTTCAAGTGACAGAAATAACTTGTTCTCCAGGGAAGTGCCTCTGAACAACTTGGGAGCTGAATTTGGCTCAATGTGGTTAATAGATGGTGGACAGAGGTACATTATTGATTGGTATTATACCTCGCATCCTCACAATACGAGTAGTGATTCAAGAGGCATTGAATCAAGGCTACCTCATAGTGATAATGAACGCCTTAAAGATCCTTGGATGCCATCTCATTTTGTGCAAATCAAGGATACAGTTGATAACAACTGGGAGCACCTATTTGAGGACCGATCTCAAAGTCATCTCGAAGCTACCACATCTGCTCCTGTTTTAAGGGAGAGCATCCTACATCATGATGATTCAAGTAGCATGGCGCAATCTATCAGGAGCCAGTGGTGGGATAGAACTCGACTACAAGTTGCAGATCCCCAGACAAGCTTTCTTGAGCCTCCAAATTTCAATAGCAATCCTCACGATTATTGTGATAATTTCTCTGATAGAAGTCTAGATGAGCATGAGCACGAGCACGAGCACGGGCACTTTAACTTGAAGAACTCTAATAGGTTGGCCAATACCTTCTTCATGGATGATTCGGTTGGAGACTTCAACCTTCCTTTTGATGGTATATATAGAAGGCCAACAGAAAACCCCACAAGAGAGTTAGATCCTTCAGATCTTGTTTGATTTCATCTCTAAAGACACTAGGAATGATTTGAATTTCTGGGTCTTAAAAGTTGTCTTCTTTCAAGAAAGTTGTTCATATTTACATTCTTTATTGTGCATAGTTGATTGTGAGGTTAGATTTCTGGAAAGGGCCTCAGGTTCGTTTGGAAAGCGATTGGATGTGAATGTCATCGTTGATCCTTCTAAAAATGTAAAGCGCCACAGAGCTGCTGACAATGGAAGACATTCTCTGTACATAATTCAATTTAGCAAGTATTTCCTTTCATGTTCCTTTTATCCTTTGGTTATTACTATTAGCAGTTGTTTCCTCCTCCCCGGGGTGTGACGCCACTAAGTTTTCTGCTAGAAGTGGGCAAATGACAGGGTGGGGAAACTTCCTCACACATGGTGTTTGTGTTATACACCAAACTTATGAATGCATGAAATTTGTGTTTTATATACATTTTTATCACTTAACTATATTAATGTAAGCATTGTCCATGAATAGAGCTCTTTCATCTTGATCTTTGTGAAGACGGAACTAGTGGCCAGTGGTCAAAAAAGAGAGGAGAGACAGACTAATAATGCAACTTGTTAACTTATCACACAGGCAAAAAAAAGGGAAAAAGGAAAATAAAAAAGTGCATTACCTTTTTACATAAATAGTTTTAACAATTACCACAAAGGTAGCCAAGGAAAATCTATTAATTAATATTGAAAATACCAGTTTTATAGCGTGGCTTCGGGTTTGTTTAAACCTTGTCTAAAACAGGTAAATATATTAGCTTAAGATGAATCTTTAATTTTGAAAACAAGATAATATGTACATCGTGACTCCATTAAGATTAAGGAAGTAGATTCCTACAAAACATTACATATTTGCTTTAGATAATTATATAAACAGTTTATAGAATGATTGATTAAGTGGAAATGTTATGAGTAAGTTTTTTTCAATATATACAATTCAAGTTAAAAGTAGAGGTAAAAGAAAAAAAATTATCGGATGAAAAATTACTTGAATTTAGGGGCCGTTCACTACGAGGGATAAGGATAATAATGAGGGATAGAATTTGAAATTGGATTTATTCTATATTTGGTGATAGGTATTAGCTAATTTCTGAATAAGTTTACATTAAACTGGTAAGATTAGTTATCACATATAGCATATGAGATAGGTAATCCCACTGGATATCCTTATTTGTCCCACCATTGTACCAACCGACCCCTCAAAGTAATCGCTATTTAAAAGTGATAGATTTCGCTCTTAGCTAAGCAAGAACTCTTAATCATTAATATTTCAACTCTTATTTTATTTTATTTTATGTTATTTAGTTTATAGATATAAAAGTTTATACTTTAATTGACATTTATTTATAAATAATAAATGCTAGGACACCAAATAATATTTCCTTTTTAATGTCAAAAAAAGTAAAGACAATATCACATTTAGCCGCTCGGCAGAAACTTTTGACAATCTCCAGCCCAGAAATCTATTATGCAATTTGAAGCCAAAAACTAATTATAATAGCTAGCCAAAAACTTAAAGGTACCCACACCCTTTCCCCTTTACACCTTTGTCTGCACCATCACAAGCCCTTTCGTACCTCTTGTGCACTGCCTTAGCATTAAGCTCGTCGACCAGGCCTCCGCCGCCGCCGACGGTGGAGTCCACGGTGGTTAAAATTGTGGTTGCGTTTGGTGTAGTAGCCATTTCATTAAAATACCAGATAAGCCCCTATAAATATTGTTAATACTTGATGAATTAAAATGCAAAGGACGTGGCTTTATGTAAATTTGATGTTTTAAAGGGGCATTTTTTGGGCATGCATTATTTTTAGCCGAGAAATGTCGCCTGAAAAGGAGGGAAAGTTGATGACAGTCGGTGGTCCAATATAGAGAGAAAAGTGTTTTTGACTGTAGTGGTCCTCTTAAGACTCTTTATATGGTTTTTGACACGTTTTTTTTATGTTGGGGGGAAATTTCGAGCAGTTTCTATAGAGAGTTCCGTGCCAGAGTTTTGCCGGAGAGAGAGAGAGAGAGAGAGAGAGAGAGAGAGTTGAAAGTTGAGAATTGAGAGCAAGCTTTGGTCTTAACCCAATTTTGTGGTTGTATAGAGGTATAGACATACATGTGCAAGAGAGTATACATATACACTTTTACATAGCATAGAATCAGAGCTTGAGATTTCCATGCAAGCTTCTTCAATTTTGCTTGAAGTTCCTTATCCACCTTCTCTCCTCCTTGCTACCGATTCTTCAATATACAAAATAGACCGTCCTATACAGAAAATATACTAAATAGACTGTCACTATACAAAATATATACAAAATAGACTGTCACTATACCAAAATATATTAAGTTGACTGCCAATATACAATTTATATACAATAGACTGTCACTATAAAAAATATATACTAAATAGACTGTCACTATACAACAAATATACAAAATAGATTGTCACTATACAAAATAGACTATCACCATACAATAAATATACAAAATAGACTATCACTATACAAAAAATATACAAAATAGACATTGTGGGCTATAAATGTAATATGTTTGGGCCGGATGGCCATTTTGTGTCAATGGGCAAAAACATGGACTATTTAAGAAATTTTTACCTCCTATAGCAAATGTATACACCTTATTTATTATAACAACAATAACAATCCCAGTTTGATCCCAACATGTGGGGTCTGGGAGGGTAGTCTATACGCAGACCTTACCCCTACCTAATGTAGGTAGAGAGGCTGTTTCCAATAGAACCTCGGCTTAGGAAGGGTAAGAAGAAGAAGAGGGAAGCAAGGAAGGAACAAAGTTGGAAGAAAAAAATTGAAGAAAAAAAGATAAACATTATCCAATAATAGCAACACGGAATACAATACTTGAGGCGAACAAAACCACATACCATAATAAAAATAAAAGAATATGAAGGGAAATTCATGCTACTAAGCCTATAAGTGAGCACTATAAACTACCTACTAACCCTCGACCTTAATCCTCGACCTTAATCCTCGACCTCCACACCCTCCTATCAAGTGTCATGTCCTCAGTGAGCTGAAGCAGCGCCATGTCCTGCCTAATCACTTCTCCCCAATACTTCTTAGGCCTACCTCGACCCCTTCTCAAACTCTCCATGGCCAACCTCTCACACCTCCTGACAGTGGCATCAATGCTTCTTCTCCTAACATGTTCGAACCATCTCAGCCGCGACTCTCGCATCTTGTCCTCCACGGAGGCTACTCCCACTCTGTCCCGGATAGCTTCATTCTTAATTCTATCTCGCCTGGTACACCCACACATCCATCTCAACATCCTCATCTATGATACTCTCATCTTATGCACGTGGTAGTTCTTGACAGGCCAACACTCAGCCCCATACAGCATAGCGGGTCAAACCACCACTCGATAAAACTTACCCTTAAGTCCTAACGGCACCTTCTTATCACATAGAACACTGGAAGCGAGCCTCCACTTCATCCACCCCGCTCCGATGTGATGTGTGACATCTTCGTCAATCTCCCCGTTACCCTGGATAATAGACCCGAGATACTTAAAACTCGCTCTCTTGGGGATAACTTGAGCATCAAGCTTAACCTCTACGTCTGCATCATGGGTGTCACTGAATTTGCACTCCACGTAATCTGTCTTAGTTCTACTAAGTTTGAAACCTTTAGACTTCAAGGTCTGTCTCCAAACCTTCAACCTCGCGTTAACTCCGCTACGCGTCTCGTCAATCAACACTATATCATCGGCAAATATCATGCACCAAGGCACACCCCTTTGGATGTGACGCTACAGTACATCCATCGCCAAGGGAAACAAAAATGGGCTAAGAGCCGATCCCTGGTGCAACCCCATCACCACAGGGAAAAGGTCCGAGTCACCACTCACAGTCCTCGCCCGAGTCTTATTTATAATATTTATAACTAAATATTATTTTAAAATATTATTTTCTATAGCTACCTTTTATATTTTATAGCAAAATAACTATTTATGGTATATACTACCACTGAGGCATAAGGCATGAAATACGCTATTTATGTTTTCCCTCTCTTAGACAGTTGGATATACCTTTTTTAAAGGTGATTGCCATTACTGTATTTATGAATATATGGCGTGAATACATGTGAATACATTTGCATACAGTTGGACTGCCCTGATTTTAGGCACTTTTTACTGTTGTATTCATGAAAATACAACAACACGAATACATGTGAATACATGCGCGCACAGCTCGACTGCCCTGATTTTAGGCACTTTTTGCTACTGTATTCATGAATACATGGCGCGAATACATGTGAATACATGCGTGTACAACTGGACTGCCCTGATTTTAGATGCTTTTTAGTGTTGTATTCATGAGTACAACAACGTGAATACATGTGAATACATGCGCGTACAACTAGAGTGCCCTGATTTTAGGCCTTTTTTGCTGCTGTATTCATGAATACATGGCGCGAATAAGTGTGAATACATGCGTGTACATCTGCACTACCCTGATTTTTAGGCACTTTTTGCTGCTATATTTGTTTGACCAAAAAGTTTTAAGCCTATTTAAATAAGAAGGTAATGGGAAAATCCTAGTTAAATATAATAAATCCTAGATCTGGTGCTTGAATATTTCGGTGGTGTGGGATCGTGTCCAAATTAATAAATACTAAATGCTCAATGATTGTCAATGAATATGAGGATAAAATCATGCAATAAATGTATAAGTAGGAATTTGTCACCCAAATGTTGAATGAGTTGGATGATTCCCTCTTCTAACAACAACGTGTGACAATAAACTATGAAGATGGACAAAGTGTTCTTGGATCTTGTGAGTAAAACGGTAGAATGAATCAATGAAATCAAATAGATGCGATAAGACAAGCCTTTCATATATTCTCGATAGTCAACCTTTTAGAAGATGCTCTTATCAGAAAAGTGAAGATCCCCTTTTTGTTCCCTATCTCTTCCTATTTATAAGGATATTCCTAGGAAACCCTAAAAAGGTACAGTTGGAGGAATATCCAATGAAATATTCCTTTTCATAATTCTAAGACTATTTTAAACGTTGCTGCTATTTGTTCTCTACTCGACCTTAACACTAATTTCTCTCTTGGCGACTCCTCGCCATTGAACCGTGCTCGACCTCGGCCATAACTAGTCCGTTTGCATTTGCTAAACTTAGCCTGATTTTGACCCATAAAGTTAGCCCCTCCGCTTATTGAGGTCTTCCTCTTGGATGACCTCGATGAGAGGACTTTATCTGCAGCCGGTCAAAAGAAATTCCGACGTGATGATGGAGCAGAAATGATCGATGTCGATCTGGTGACGTGTCGCCTCAAGGGTCACAGTTGGCGTGACTGACATAGGATGATGCCATTATTACGCATCTTCCCAATGCACTGCGTCATTTCTAGAGCTTCTGCCGCTTCAGTTTTAGTGCCACTAACGATTCCTTACGTCGATTCGGGCGTCACGATAGTCTATAAATAGAGGAATAGGAATTCCCAAATGAAACTTTCGCATTTCATACTCTATTTCTGCACTCTGCTTGTTCTTTTTCTTCTTCTTCAATCCTTGCTTCCGATTTCCTCTTGCTTCTCAGCTCTTGCTTCTTATCTCCACTCCCATAAATACTCTTTCTTTCCAGCCCCACCGTATACGCGCTACTGAAAAATGACAAACTCCACTCACATTTCTGATATAGTCTCTAATGCTACCCCATTGTCGGTGGCCATGCCTTCTAGCGGCGGCGAGCTCATGGTTGCGGAAGAGGAAAGTTTTCCCATCATGGAGGAGGTTATCCCACACAACCCTACCTCTAGGATATACTTCTCAAAAGAGCCCATTCCAGACCCGAAGTTGGTGGTGTCCGACATGAGATCGAAGCAGATTTCAGCCCTCACATCTAAATACCACATTCCCGCTCACATTGATATAGTTCCAGCGGGGGACAACCTGATACAGGTCCATTGGCCCGGATACTGTGTGTTCTACCCCTATCCGTTCTTGGTAAGCTATAACCTTCCCCTTCTTCCACTAGCGGAGAAATTCTGTCATTTTTACGGCATCTGCCTAGCGCAGCTTTCCCTCTACCTTTATAAAATTTTCCTTATGTTGACGAAATTTGCGGAGTTGGCTGGTTGTCAAGTTTCCATTCGTCACCTTCTGCACCTTTTCACACTGATCTTCTACAGAGGTATTATGATCCATCTTCACCACCGCGGAACCAAAGGGTTGGTGGCAGGGATGGACGACAAGGGGAACCGCCAATTTTGGTTCAGCTATTTCTATATAAAAATCGAGCACGTGGTGGCGAACCCGTGCGGATTCCCTGAGCAATGGAACTTCAACCGTAAGTATTTTTTACCATTTGAAGTATGCTTACTCACCCTTCTTCGTGTGTCTGTTGTTTGACTTATTTTCCTTCTGTAGCTGAGAGACGTCCACCTCCCCTGGCAACCGGCATCACCGACTGGGTAGCTCACGTTTTGCCTCACACCATGGGGATTCATGACTAGGCATCCTTCAATAAGCGGTTTGGGCCCAAGCCTTCGACCAGTAAGTCAGGTTCCAATTTTGCAACCATTTTGTCTTCGTTATAGCTTGTCAACATTTACTGTCTCTTTCTGACATGGTTTTTTGTTGTGTCAGGTCAGCGAGCTTCTAAGAAGGCGAAGGCTCCCGTGCCCGCATTTTTCCAGGCGGTCGCTTCGGCTGGAATGCAATTCGTACTTGCCGAGTCCGTACGAAATGATCAAACTCTAGCTCCGCCGTTGGGCGATTTCGGCCCACAAGCGTCCATCACATCAGCTGAGACCTCTTCCACCCTATTTTGCACCTGATCGACGAGTCGTCTCACGGCGAGTAGGAGGCAGCACCGAGAAAAAGACGGAGGGTGGAGACTGGAAGGATCGATGTTGCCGATGCCAAGCCTAAGAGACCTATTGTTTTGGATGTAGATTCGGCGCCCTTACTGGGCATTGCGGCTGCTCCCACGCTGGATAACGCCATGTAGGAGAGTCCATCAGAGGCTGAAAAGGCCGGCACGGGGGAGGAACATGCACGAACAGCCGAAGTCGGCTCATCATCAGCGGACGTGAGAGATAAAATTGTCCTCGTGGAAGATGATGGGTCGGTCTCCAATATTGACTCTGAGGAGGTGCGGGCCTTTGAGGAGAGGTTCACCCGAGTTGAAATAAGGACGGAGGGGCCTAATCGGAACATAGTCATCCCCGTAGATTATAACCTTTTTGTTAACTCAGAACGGGAGGTTCCGACCTTTGCTCCTTTGTGCGCGAACTATGAGAATAAGACATTGCAGACGTTGAAGGATGCAGATCTGTCACTGGGCATCTCTGTCATGGCCCTACGAGTAAGTTTACTTTCCTCGTGTTAAGTTATTTCACTTCTTATGTGTTGTTTGCCTCCGCTGACCCGTATTTTTTTGTATGTCAGACCCTCATCTTGGAGATTGAGCATGATCGCCGAGAATAGCAAAGGACGACCCTCTTTAAGAATATGGAATCCAAGTACAGAGAGTACTGTTCTAAGAAACGAACGCTGGTCAATGTACTTGGCGAAGACGACCAATTTCAGACGCTCCACGATGAGCTCAAGCAGAAAGATGAGGAGCTGAGGGAGAAGGATGGGGAGCTTATGAGGACCATCGGCCGGTGCAACGTGATCGAGGGGACGCTGAGAACTAAAAAAGACGAGCTCGAGGTGAGAAAGGGAGTGATGGCCGAGAATACTGACCTTCAGGCTCAGGTGGCGTCCTTAAGGGCCGAGCTAGAGCAGAGCAAAGCTAGGGCCATCGACTTCAGGGTGAGTTGAGCGCCATGATTGAAGAGTTGGATCGGGTTGAGAGATACAGAATGGCTGCCGTGGAGGAGGCGGATGCATTAGGGGGTACCCTCCGTGTTTGCAGGTCCGAGCGAGCTCATGAGGTAGAAACTTCAGCGCTTAAGGAAGCGAGGTTTGAAGAATGGATGGGGGGGTTTAGAGGCGAAACTGTCTTACCAAAATGAGCATATTGCAACCCTAAAAGCCGAGAAGGCGCAACAACAGGACCAACCATCCACTTCTCATACTTCTGTCGATCCCAGCGTGTCACGGGAGTTGTATGAAAGGCGGGTTCACGTTGAGGCCCAACTTGACATATACAGGGCTCTGATGATGTCCAGAAAGGTTTCTGAGGCAGAGTTCGAGGATGCTCATGCCTATGGTTATGACCCCAGTACGCCCGGCGCGGAGGATGATGAAGATGCATTAGACGGGCTTACCTCCGATCCTTGGTACGACGATGAGTATGCCGACGACGTTGGTGATGGCAGGGACGATGCGGTGTGAAGTCTTTGTACTTGGTTTTTGTTTATTTTTGTGTTGTGTTGTTTTCTCGTGGGGGAGTCTTTTAAACCCTTTTAAAGATGTTGTGGAATGGAATGACTGGACTGGAACAATTTTTTTTGCTGTGTATTTTTGGCTCTTTTTGCTTTTCCGTGAATGTCTCCCTCTGTAAAGTCCCTGGCTTTCAGTTGGTCGAATGTCAGTTAATTTGAACGAGATCGAATATAAGTCGATTCGAACGACGTCTTATGCGGACTTCTAAAAATGATTCGAGCAAGGTAAAATATAAGTCGATTCAAACGAGGTCAAATTTAAGTCAATTTGGATGATGTCGAATGCATACTTTGAAGAATGATTCGAACGAGGTCGGATATAAGTTAATTTGGACGAGGTCGAATGTAATACGATTCGAACGAGGTCAAATGTAAGTCGATTCGAACGAGGTCGAATGTAAGTCGATTCGAACGATGTTGAATGTAGACCTGGAAAATAATACGAGCGAGATCGAATGTACGTCGATTTGAACGAGGTCGGATGTAAGTCGATTCGAACGAGGTTGAATGTAGACTTGAAAATAATTCGAGCGAGGTCGAATGTAAGTCGATTCGAACGAGGTCGAATGTAAGTCTATTCGAACGATGTCGAATGTGGACTTGAATAATAATTCGAGCGAGGTCGAATGTACGTAAATTCGAACGAGGTCGAATGTACGTAAATTCGAACGAGGTCGAATGTATACTTGGAAAATAATTTGAGCGAGGTCCAATGTACATTTCCTGCGTTGGTGTGATGTGTAAACTTGGTGGAGTTATGTAAGAATATCATATATTGCTTTGTTTATTCATTCATTGGAGAATATTACATGTTTCTGCTTAGTTCGTACATACATTCGAGAAGTCCCAGTCTATCTAGTCCCTTCACTGTTCGACCTGGAGAAGTAGATGATAGGCTGGGCGATGAACTTAACACTTAAACTTCGAGACGCCCTCTTCGTCGCCTCATTAAAAACCTCTCCGAGAAAACCCAATTGGGATAAAACTCGGGTAAGGGAAAAAAAGTACGACTTGGGGGACGTCCATCTTCAGAAGTTGAAGTATTTGAGGTGGGCGACGTTCCAATTGTTTGGCAGTAGTTTTCCCTCCAATGTTTCCAGTTGGAATGACCCTTTGTTTGTCTCCGCCGTGATTTTGTATGAGCTGTCCCAATTTGTTCCCAGTTTTCCTTCCCGTGGGTCTTTGCTCGCTTGTGTTTTGGATTTGAGTACATAGTCCCTGACCTTGAGTGGCCTGACTTTGGATTTTTTGTTGTAGTACCGTTCTGCTTGCTGTTTTGAGCTATCATTCCTATATAGGCCATGTCTCTCCGCTCGTCGGCTTCGCTGCCTTCTGTTATCATCGTTACTTGGCCCGCTCTCGTTGGAGTATCTCAAACTTGGTTCACCGACCTCGACTGGTATCACTGCATCAGCCCCATAGACTAGTGAATATGGCATTTATCCTGTGCTTGTTTTTGGCGTGGTACGGTATGTCCATAGCACTTTCGGTTAGGGATGCTTATCGGGTGGATTGGGCGGTTAATTAATCTTAACGGTTTGACTTAATGGTTATCGGCTTTTTAATGTATTAATTCGCTAGCCACCCGATAACATATCGGGCGGATTGGTATCGGTTTAGCTCTTATCGGGCGGTTTATCGACCTAATTCAATCTATATTGCGTGCATTAAATTTGGGGAGTTTGATCCCAAAGTCGTATCAGTACTAGAGGACATAGGCTACGAGTCAATACACGGTGAGGGATTTATGAATATAATTTAAAGTCATGACTCAATCCGTTCTAAGATGGTTAGGGTCAAGATTGATCAAATAATAGATCATAAATCAACTTGTCCAACGTCACCACATCTTCTCTTTATTTTGCTTTTGGAAAAAGAAATGTGAAAGGCAACGTATTGTTTTTAAATTATTAGTTTAAGTTCTTCCACATTTACATAATTCATCATTTCAAATTTGACTTTATATGTTTAGACCAGTTTAGGTTACATTTTGACTCGTTGGATTACATTATTTGACAAAGTTTGACTAATGTTTGATGGCATTTCGGATTCACCCTGTTAGATCAAGTTTATTTGTCATAACCCAAATTCGTTTAAACAAGGATGTGTTGCACGAGTTACTAAAAAGTGGATTAATTTTGCCACCTATTTTTTCTAATATATATATATATATTCTTAACGGGTTAACGAATTATCCGTTAAGAAAATTAAATAATCCGCCCCCAAATCGATAAGCCGTTAATAAAAAAAATTCAATCCTTTCCCCGTTCGTTAAACCGTTAACCCGATACCAACAAGCCATTAAGCTTCGGTTTCGGTTCGGTTTTGAACACCCCTACTTTCGGTAGTAGTTTTGGCCACAGTTCCTTAGCGTCCTCATGCTTCTTTTTCATGATTTTAAATATTGTTTTGTTGGAGGATTCTGCCAGACCGTTTCCTGCATGATGATATGGCGTGGAGAGTATTCTCTTGATGTGCCATTTCTCGAAGAATTCAACGGTCTTTTTTCCAATGAACTGGGCCCGTTGTCACAACCGATTTCTTTGGGGATGCTGAAGCGACATATGGTGTTTCTCCATATGAATGTGATAACTTCCTGTTCGCGTATTTGGGCGAATGAACCTGCTTCTACCCACTTGGAAAAATAGTCAGTTAAAACCAAAAGAAATCATACACTACCTTGTTTCATTGGAAGGGGTCCAACGATGTCCATTCCCCATCTGATGAAATGCCAAGGCGAGGTGGCTGAGTGGAGGTGCTCGCCCGCTTGGTGAATCATTGGAGTGTATTTATTGCATTGTTCGCATTTTCTGGTGGACCAGTAGTAACTTGCTCGTATGAGGCATCTGATGAGGGCTCGATTGTCGGGGTGGGCCTTACAATGGCCTCCGTGTACTTCTTCGAGGACGCGTCTTGTTTGGTTTGGTCCTAGGCATTTTTCCAGGGTACCGCCAAACGTTCTTTTGTATAAGTCATAGTCTTCTTGGCTTCTTTTTTGTCGGATAGGAGCACTCCATCCTACAAATATGACATAATATGATTGCGCCAGTGCCAAGTCATGTTTATAGTGAGTATCTAGATTTGGTCTATCAACGGATGGAGGAGAGTGACCACGTTCTCTTTTCCGCTTATGTTCTTGGTAGCCGCTGCTAATTGGCGAGGCCATCAACCTCAATGTTTGTGCCCGAGTGTCTGGTCAAGTTGGCATTCGTCGAACTCGGCCAGTAGATTGCGAATCTCAGCATGATATTTTTGCAGCCTTTGTTCTTTGATTTGGAAAGTCCTTGTGACTTGGTTGAAGATGAGTTGTGAGTCACATCGGAGGATGACTTGCCGTGCTCCATATTTGAGAGCTAGTTTCAGTCCTGCAATTACGGCTCATACTCGGCCTCATTGTTAGTCATATCTGGACACCGTATGGACTGGTGGATGACTTCGCCTGTGGGACCTCGAGTATGAGTCCCAGTCCAGATCTTGATGCGTTGGAGGCGCCATCGGTGTACAGAACCCATAGGCCGGGTAACTTGGGGGAAGTACGGGAGACTTCCCGCTCGGCCCTGGGCATTATTTCGGCTCTGAAGTCGGCGACGAAGTCAGTGAGGACTTGCGACTTTATCGTTGTTCGCGGCTGATATGTTATATCGTGATCGCTTAACTCGATGGCCCACTTAGCCAATCTACCCGACAACTCGGGTTTATGTAGGATATTTCTTAGGGGAAAGGTCGTGACCAACGAGATGGGATGACACTGGAAATAAGGTCTAAGCTTTCGTGAATCTACGACTAATGTGAGGGCCAGCTTTTCGAGGTGGGGATACCTCGTTTCGGCGTCGACCAGAGTTTTGTTAATGTAGTAGATTGAAGACTGCATACCTTTTTTTTCACGGACCAATACTGCGGTTACTGCAACATCGGAGACGACCAAGTAGATTAAGAGACGCTTGCCGAGTTCTACCTTGGCGAGCAACGAAGGCGAGGACATGTATGCCTTTAGTTCTCCTAGGGCATTGACGCACTCGGAATTCCACTGGATTCCGTTGTCCTTATTGAGTATGCTGAAGAATTTGTGGCATATGTCAGAGGATCGTGAGATGAACCTTGACAGGGCGGCTATATGGCCAGTCAACTTTTGCACTTGCTTCTTGCTAGTCAAATTTTCAAGTATTCCTTCTATAGCCTTGATTTGATCGGGATTGACCTCAATGACCCTCTGCGACACCAAAAAGTCGAGGAACTATCCAAAGGTCACACTAAAGGCGTATTTCTCGGGATTCAGCTTCATGTCGTATCGCCGGAGTAGGTCGAAGGCTTCCCTCAGGTGGTCGATGTGATCCTCTTTTCTTTTTGACTTGACCAACATGTCGTCTATATATACTTCCATAGTTTTGCCGAGTTTCTCTTTGAACATCTTGGTTACCAGTCTCTGATAGGTTGGCCCTGCATTTTTCAACCCGAACGGCATGACCCTATAGCAGTACGTCCCTTGGTGGGTGATGAAAGTGGTTTTTTCCTGGTCCTCCTCCTCCATGTTAAGTCTCCCCCTATTAGGGTTTCGCTGAACTTCTTCAGCAGTACCGACGACACTTGTTCTTTCGATAGGTCGTTGACTTTTACCGCCGTGACATAATGGATGATGTGGTCTTCAGGGTCTGTTGTGCCGTATTTTTAAATATGGTGGCATTTTGAAGGTTTTGGGTATGGCATGTGGAGCTACTTCTTCGTTGTATGGTTGTTCCACGAACCAGTCGACGTCCCATTTTGGCAGTAGTTTCGGGGCGCCCGGTATCTTATCAACTCTTTCTTGGTGTTCCCTCATTTGATCGCGGAGTGCTTTATTCTCGTTCTCTATCTCTTCCATTTTTTCCAGAATGGATGCGAGGGCGTCGTTACCTGTATCATTAACAATGTGAGTGATACCTGTTGGGGGAGGGGCGTGTTGCTCGTTGATAGTCGTTGTGATGTCGACTCGTGCGGTGTTCCTACTCGCCCCTTGAGCAAGTTTGTCGAGTATATTGTTTAGATTACTTGTCAACCATTCCTCCAATAATTTGTTCACTGTCGGCGGTGCTTCCTCCGTCGTGTACATAGAGTCTCCCTTCCCATGAGAAGCGGTTAGACTCCCATGAGGGGGAGGTGAGTCACTTCGCCTGGGTAAGGCGCTTGGCGTCATGTTCTCCTCGTCCCCTCTATTAACCTCGTTGACGGTGCTTAGGAGGTTAGTAGTGACGCCCGCCACTGCTTTCAATATTTTCTCTCTTTTTCCTGTCATTGTTAGTTCGTGCAAGCAAGTAAAAGAAAGCTTTGTCATTGTTGTTTTTTTTAGATCCAGAAGAAACTAAAATTTTAACTAGGAATACCCCACAGACGACGCCAAATTGTTTGATCAAAAAGTTTTAAGCCTAATTAAATAAGAAGGTAATGGAAAAATCCTAGTTAAATATAATAAATCCTAGATCCGGTGCTTGAATATTTTGGTGGTATGGGACCGTGTTCAGATTAATAAAATACTGAGTAAATGCTCAATGATTGTCAATGAATATGAGGATAAAAACATGAAATAAATGTGACAAATGGCAATAAGTGTAATACAAAGGAATTTGTCACCCAAATGTTGAATGAGTTGGATGATTCACTCTTCTGACAACAACGTGTGACAATAAGCTACGAAGATGGACAAAGTGTTCTTAGATCTTGTGAGTAAAAAGGTAGAATGAATAAATGAAATCAAACAGAGGCGACAAGACAAGCCTTTGATATATTCTCGATAGTCAACCTTTTACAAGATGTTCTTATCAGAAAAGTAAAGTTCCCCTTTCTGTTCCATATCTCTTCCTATTTATAAAGGATATTCCTAGGAAACCCTAAAAAAGTACAGATGGATGAATATTCAATGGAATATTCCTTTTCATAATTTTAAGACTATTTTAACCGTTGCTGCTATTTGTTCTCTACTGGACCTCGACACTGACCTCTCTCTTGGCGACTGCTCGCCACTGGATCGTGTTCGACTTCGGCCACAACTTGTCGTTTGCATTTGCTAAACTTAGCCTAATTTTGACCCATACAGTATTCATGAATACAACAACGCGAATACATCGAATATACTACCATAACAACTGAATAATAGTTAGAGAAAATAATTATATATATGATAGCTATAAGAAGTTAATAACCACTCTTCTATCGTTTGTAAAAATTCTTCTAAAATTTTGAAGGGCTACATAGATAGTTTTCTCAAAAAAGTATTTTCAAATGGCCGTTAGCACAAATAGGATCCAACTTGCAAATGGCTGGTCAACGACCTAACTTGTGGGCTGGAGGTGGGCGAGCCGTGTAAGAAAGTCTAGAACGTGTCGGCTCCGACCCACGTATACCTTATTTGATTTTTATACTTTCCTCATTTCTAATTATACGAAAATCATATAATTTGATACGTTCTACTATATTTTACACAAATATGTATATTTTTTTACCAAACCAACTTTATTCATCATCCGAATATTTCTATCACTGTCAACTAATATAACTTTCTTTGTTCGATCAACTTTTGAAATATTTTGACGCTATGTCGCGGGGTCCGAAAAAGGATCTGATCACAAAGATATATCGTACGTAATATTATCCTGTATTTTTACAAGAAATTGTTTTCACGATTCAAACATGTGATATCTTGATCACATGTCAATAACTTTAAGGGAAAAAAAAGAAAAAACTATTAATACATATTGGAGGTCCGAATTCAAACCCAGGCATGGAATTGCCTTGATAGAGAGCCATTTACTCGTAAATAAGATTTTTCTATACACATTCAGATTATTCATGCCAACCGGACACGGAATGAAAAAATACTGTAGTTTTTTTCTTTACCCAAACTAATTATGGAAGTAGCAAAAGTACCTTCCTGGTAACAAAGTACAATATTTATTTTGTACTTAGTGGAGCATATAATGTGCCAAATATCTAGTAGAATACGCGTTTAGTCTTTTTGAACCTACAAAAAAAGAAATGATGACCAAACAAAATTAGGCTGTCGGTACGGTATGATATGATATTTAGATATTTCAGTTTGATATTTTCGGTATTCGGTTTCTTAAAATATTATACCAGTACCGTACTTAGTTAAATTCGGTATGATTCGATCTTTTTCCTTTCGGTTCCGGTTTTTTTGTTCGGTAACTTCAATTTATTTGGTTTGAATATTAACTAGTGCATAGAGTCGTAGACAATAATATTCTTAATTAAAGTATTCAAAGGTACAAAACCAAAAATGTTTGTTCACAAATGTTTTGTCCAAAACCAGCAAATATCAATCAATAGAGAGAAAACTGTACATAAAGGAATAAATTTTATCAATAGCAATGTTTTGTTACTTGCTTAGAGTTAATTGATATTGGTATGTCGTTTTAAAATACCAAATTCCATATCTAATGCCATTTTTTTTAACTTAAACCAAATCACCGAATACCATAATAACGAATACCAAATACCAAAATTTTCGATTTCGATACGGTAGTTCTTTATTTACCAATTATGCACAGCCTTAAACAAAATTGCAGGAAGACACTAAACATATGTTAAAATTAATATTCTTGAAAAAAATGTTAAACGTGCACCCTCACTTTCAATGAATATCTTGCAAGAGGTTCAGAATTCGATTAGTACTAAAAGGGCAGACCAATACACTAAGCTCTCGTTATGCGTAGGGTTCAAGAAAGAATCCTATTATAAAAGGTTTATTGCATGCAATTATATCCCGTATAGAATTCGCGCAAGGGCATTTCCAATCCTCCTTTATTTCTCCATAATGAGGGCATATTTTGCCATAATGGAGCTCCGATGCTCCCCCATTTTTGCCCCCAAAATGGGGATGGATAGTGTTACTTCAAATATGGAGTGACACTATATTATTATTATTATTATTATTATTATTATTATTATTATTATTATTATTATTATTATTATTATTATTATTATTATCATTATTATCATTATTATTATCATTATTATTATTATTATCATTATTATTATTATTATTATTATTATTATTATTTAATTCTTTTAATTTATCTCTTTATATATACCGAATTATGTTTATGTAATATCTTTATAATATTGATTTTACATCTTAACTTTGGCGTATTGATAAATTAATTTTCGTGCATTTATTATTTTTATGTAAAATTGTAAGTAATTTTATTATAAGTTATAAATGTACAAAAAATATACAATCATCTCAAAAAATGAATGGTGCAAATATAAAATATTGGATGTTGCTAAAATTGAAAGGTGTGAATATAAAATATAAGATGTTGCTAAAATTGAAGAGTGAAAATTAAAAATACATTAAATAAAAAATACAAAAAAATTGAAACTACGGTAAATAGCATAATAACTTAGTGGGGAGGTATGTCGTTTCCAGATACACCAAAATTATTATAGTATTGAGTGAGTGAACGAGGCCGAGGATTGTTGTGGTTGTGATTGTGGAAATTGTTGACTACTTTTATACATTATTCGTTGTTGTTCTTGTCGCATAAATTCACGACGAGTTGGATCGACAATAGAATCCACATCCATCATTAAAACTTTATTTTCTTCTTTCATATCTTTTAATCTTAATTTTTCTTTTTGAACAGTTAAAACTTTTTTTTGCCTCGGTTGCATTATTCATCGCCTCAACAATTCGATTATTTTCTGAAAAATCTTCATAAATGTAATATGTATTGAGTTATCTTGTATCTCAATGATTTCACTTTTATTTGAATTATCTGTTAACATATATAATCTATAATATTTGCTTATAAATTATATTATTTAAAAATTTACGGTATAAAATAATTTTATATTAAATTATATGTGATGAATATGTAAAAAAGAATAATAGATAGATTTTTTAAATAGAAATAAAAAAATAAATTTAAATAAAAGATAATAATATAATATTGAAGAGAGAAGAATATAAAGTGATATTATTTTTTGGAGTAAGAAATAAAGTAATGGTTGAAGTAACTTTACTCCATTTTGGAATTTACTGCTGTTAGAGGAAAAAATGAAGGCAAGAGTTTGAGATGGCCTAATACTAAAATTGATGAATTACTATTCCCTCGTTCTCATTTCATGTAAAATTTATTTGAATGAATATATATTTTAAGAGAGATTTTTTAAAACTTATAATTTTAAATAAGCCATGATATTATGATCATAAAATTATGATATTAAAGATAAATTAAAAAGTATTATATTAAGTTGTTTTTAAATGTAAAATATTTGTTTTTGAAACAGAATAAAAAATAAAAATATCATTTGAGATGGAACTACATGTCCTTCTCTTTCCGACTTCTTATCTATACTATATTAAAAGCACGAAGGTCCTATCGAAATGTCGTTCACCTTTTTTACCCTTAGTAAGTACATTATATGTTAGATATAAATGTAATTGTAACCAATAAATATTTTTTTGTGGCAAAAAAAAAACTATCGAGTATTCCTGCTTTTTGTTGGCCATTGCTTTTCTTTATTTTATTAGGTCTACAGTTCGTTAGGTTTTCATTAATTAGGATTGATTAGGATTCCTTAGTGCCGTAGGGCTTTTCTCTAGATTTAAGATTTTTTAGGTTTTATTTTGGATTCTTTAGTCCTTTATATTTAGGATTCTTTTAATACCATGTTATTTTCGCTTAAATATTTTTTAGGGTGGAGATTCTTTTCTTTGTTTAATTTAGGTTTAGAATCCACTTTAGGTTTCTCTATAATATGTATACGAGGGTTTAATTTGGTGGATTCAACCATAGTAATATTATCTATGGTTCAGGTCTAAACAAATACTATCACAGGGATAAACAGTGCATATTTCTTGAGGTAGTTTATTTTTCTCGATATATGAATTCTTCCTCTAAAATAAATTCCATCTGTCAATCTCAATGAAGGTTAAAGCTCAACATATTGTAAAGTTTTATATCTGAAAGGTATTACCAAGAATTGTATTCGTAGTCAAATTTCGTTTTAAAAAAAAAACAAAGCTTTTGGTTTGACAAAGGTTCAACCAGCTTCTAGGGACATTGGTGGTCACAGGTTGAGCTCACGGCGTCTTCACACTAATTGAATGTCCTGCCTTGAAATTGAAGAGCTTTGATCTTGTTTTTGTTTAGCGTATAAAATAGTCTGAGATTGTTGCTTTAATGTGGTACAAGAAAATGAAGAATTTTACATAGTAAAGTGCAAGCACTGTGGTCGTGTCTATACTTGGCGTCCAAAGTTGACCGGCACGGGCTCTTTAAGGAGGCATATAATAAAGAGTTGTCTTAGGCGTTCTCAAGACATTCGTAATGTTATAGTTTCTTAATTTAATTTGAAGTACTATTAATTTATTATGCAATATTAGTGCAAGTTTGAAGTACTATTATTATTATTAATTTGAAGAAACTTACTATTTTTTGTGTTTAAATATGAATTACAATATTTATATCCCAAAAATTTACAAGAAATTGCCTTACATAAAAAAAAATTAAAAAAATAGGTCGGACCCGTTTAGGCCCGTTTGGCCCGCGGGCCCGCCCCGCTTAGCCCGGGGCGTGTGGGCCGGTTCCACCCACATAGCCCGTTTAGCACAGCACACATAACCCGCAACCCGTTTGGCCCGGCTCACTTGGCCCGTTTGGCCCGGCCCCGGCCCGTTAGCCAGCCCTAGCTTTAGTTCTTATCAAATTGAGGTTTTTTTTTTGTTTGATGTGCCGACTAGAGATGGTTATTGTCTTTATTTTCTTAGTGATTCTAAGGTGAGTTCAACTATTTTCAATTCCAGTTCCAATCGTTAAATTATTTTATTTTTAATGTATCGTGCATATGAATGGAAACACAAGATTTTCATTTAGTTGGGGATGTTTTGTATAATTTATAGGGTGTGTGTTTGAGTGTAGTTTGTTATTTAGTTCAATTGATTTATTTAAATATTTAAGCCCAGGCTACTTGATAAATATTTTTGTCTTTGTGAAATAAATATATAACTTGAATCCCTCTGCAACAGTGCTAACTTTATATAGTTCCTTGGTTGAAACAAATTGCAACATCATCTTTGTTAATTGTTGCAAAAGTAATGTTGAGCATTTACAAAAAAAATCGTAAGTTGTTCATGTATTAGTGCCCGTACTTATATTCCTTGTATGTTTTCTTGTCTTTGTATGGTTAACGTACAATTACATTCGTAATCCCTTTGGTATACCTTTTTTATAATTCATAATTTATTTTATTATAAAAAAATAGTAATTAAATATATAAAATAGTCTTTTATGGACTATAATATATATATTTTCAATATGTTTGTAATATTTTTGAAATGCTAAATAAGGATTATGAAGTGTTTAATTTTGTGATTGATGTTTTTGATTTTAACTCTATGTTTCTTTTACGATTGAAAATAATTTAATCTTTCTTGAAGTTTGTTTCGTCTTTTTACCTATGTCAAAATTTTAAAATTTAAAATAACTTGATTCTATCTTGGAAAAGAATTTTCCTTTTAATTTATTTTAGGAATTTCAATATTTTGTTTCAGATTATTTTTGCAATAATCTTAGATCTATTGATATAAACTTATACAATATCAGTATTTCTTTTGTTATTCTGTTAGCAAAGTAAATCAATATTCATCATTATTAGGAATTTATACAGTTTCCTTACATTTTTATTTGTAACTCAAGATACAATTTATTAATAATATTAATTTTCTTACTCATAAAAACGAGACACACGCGCGTACCATAGACTAGTGCAATCATTATGTACGTGATCTGGACTTTTTCTTTTTCCTTTGTGCAATTATCACTTATCGTTTATTCATGATCTTTACGAGTAGTTCTTATAAATTTTATATTAGCAAAGATATTTGTAATAAATTTCTCGATCACGGTTCAATATGATATAATAAGGTAATATAAAAAATAATTATTAAATTATATTAATGTAACGACTCGGTCCGTCGTTACGTAGAACCTGCATTATAATTGTTGTTATTGACTTATTATAGATTGGTTATTCTGTTATTAATGTGTTAGAGTTGGTAGGCTTGGAATCGAAATAGTTAAATGAGAATTCAAGCACTTAGTCTTTAAGAATAGCCTTAAAATGGGAAAGTCAACTAAGAGTTGACTTATTGGTAAACGACCTCGGAATGTGGATTTTATGGCTCAGATAGCTTCGTTAGGTGATTTGGGACTTAAGAATGTGTTCAGAATAATTTTGTGATGTCCAGTGTAGAATTAGGCTTGAATTGGTGAAAGTTAGTTTTTGGAGATTCCGGACAGCAGTGGAAAATAGGCTACCGGGGTCGGAACAGGTTCGTAATGTCATTTTGGACTTGTCTGCAAAATTTCAGGTAAATCGGAGTTGATT